>JASEVX010000004.1:858485-896759 GCA_031761405.1 Serripes groenlandicus
TTCTGACCAAATTTCAAGCTGCTGAAGCAAACAATGCGGCATCCAAAGTGTTCACAAGATTTTCCTTCAATTTGATCTAGTGACCTAGTTTTGGATCCAGCATGACCAATATTCAAACTTGGCCTACATATCATCAAGAAAAACATTCTGATAAAGTTTTATCATGCTGAAATTAAAAATGCAGTATCCAGAGTGTTAACATGATTACCCTTCAATTTGGTCTAGTGACCTAGTTTTTAACCCGGCATGACCCATACCCGAACTTGGCCTAGATATCATTTATACAAACATTCTGACCAAATTTCAAATTGCTGAAGCAAAAAATGCAGCTTTTACAGAGTTAACAAGATTTTCCCTCAATTTGGCCTAGTGACCTAGTTTCTGATCCAATATGACCCATATTTGAACTTGAACTAGATATTTTTAAGACAAACATTCTGACAAAATTTCAAGCTGCTGAAGCAAAAAATGCGGCATCCAAAGTGTAAAAAAGATTTTCTTTCAATTTAGGCTAGTGACCCGACATGACCCATATTCGCACTTGGCCTAGATATCATTCAGTTCAACATTCTGACCAAATTTCAAATTGCTGAAGCAAAAAATGCGGCTTCTACAGAGTTAACAAGATTTTCCCTCAATTTGGCCTGGTGACCTAGTTTCTGACCCAATATGACCCATATTTGAACTTGACCTAGATATATTTAAGACAAACATTCTGACCAAATTTCAAGCTGCGGCATCAAAAGTGTTAACAAGATTTTCTTTCAATTTGACCTAGTGACCTAGTTTTTAACCCGGCATAACCCATATTCGAACTTGACCTAGATATTTTTAAGACAAACATTTTGACAAAATTTCAAACTGCTGAATCAAAAATTGCGGCCTCTGGAGTGTTAACAAGATTTTCCTTCAATTTGACCTAGTGACCTACTTTTTGACCCAACGTGACCCATGTTCGAACTTGACCTACATATCATCAAGACAAACATTCTGATAAAGTTTCAATATGCTCAAGTTGAAAATGTGGCCTCCAGAGTGTTAACAAGGTTTTCCTTCAATTCGACCTAGTGACCTAGTTTTTGACCTCATATCGCCCAGTTTTGAACTTGTCCAAGATTTTATGGAGATGAACGTTCTGATAAACTTTCATGAAGATTGGATGCAAAATGTAGTCCGTAGAGTGTTAACAAGCTCAAATGTTGACGATGGACGACGGACGACGGACGGACGCCGGACAAAATGTGATCACAATAGCTCACCTTGCACTTCGTGCATAGGGGAGCTAAAAATGCAGCATTCAAAATATCTGAGTGTTAACAAAATGTTACTTCATTTTGGTCTAGTGACCTAGTTTTTGACCCACCATGACTCTTATTCTTACTAGGTCTAGATATTGTCAAGACAAACATTCTGACAAAGCCTCAAGCTTCTCAAGGCAAAGTGTGGTTTCTAGACTAACAAGATTTTCCTTCAATTTGGTGGAGTGACTTAGTTTATGACCCAACATGACCTAGTTTATGACCGAATATATTTAAACTTAGCCTAGATATCATCAAAACAGTTATTCTGAAAACATTTCAACATGCTTAACTTTAAAATAAGGCATCAAGAGTGTTTTCAATATGTTCCTTCAAATTGACATTGACACCTAGTTTTTTACCTCACAGGACCCAGTCTATAACTTGGCCAAGATTTGATGGAGATGATTTTCTGATAAACTTTCATTCATATTGGATGTTGTAAAATGTTGCCTGTAGATTGTTCACAAGGCAATTGTTGATGGCGTGTGACCAAAGGACATCAGACAAAACCTGATCATAAAAAACACAAACTGTGCAATAAAAAAACAGGACTTCCTTTATATACTACATTTAATTAGATAAAACAAGCTTGATATGATTTTGATAAACTTATCCATTAATAAAGATTACCTTGTATGAATCCATTAGTAATAAAGGTAATCAGCTGAAGTTCCTCTCCTGTCCTCGTGATAACAGCTGTAATTCCATCAGTAAATGGGTTTCCCTCAATATATTCCCTTGTTTGATGTTGATGCAGGAAGTTATATCCCACAGTCAAAGATGCATGCAATTTTCATTGTTTTGACAGGCACCAATGACCAACGGGTATATCACTAACTGCCTATATGAACTTCTTCTCCCATTATCGCCATAACAGCTGTGATTCCATGATTGTACATGTTGATCTCAATCCATTTACTGTTTTGATGTGTATGCAGGAAAGAATATTACCCCACAGTCAAAGATGCATGATATTTTCATTGTATAGACAGGTACCAATGACCAAGGGGTATATCACTAACTGCTTATATGAATTTCCTCTCCAGTAATCGCCATCAGAACTGTTATTCCATGATTGTATGGGACGTTCTAAATCCATTCTGTTTTAAAATAAAACTTGATGCAGAATATGATTGACTGCTGTTATAATAAATGACATCAGACGATAACTGCAAAGTCAATAGTCGACAAAACGGCCGCCATTCATCGATTCACCTTTTTCTATCTCAAAATCACGGAAACCACTAACAATATTACAACTGTAAATTGTGTTTATGAAATTGAACACAAAATTGTTCCGTAATGGGTCAGTAACAGACCAAATAACTGATTTATTCATCGACCACCTTTCATAAGCAAAACAAATTGATATTGTTTCATTTCATTATTAAAGTGGGTTTAATACTAGGAATTTTAAAAATACTGGGACCTAATACTAGGAAAATGACATCACGTCAGCGGTTTGACGTCATTTGGCGCCCAAACCTGTAAATTTCATCTAGACATATTGTAAACGTTAATGTAAATGAAACAATATTATTATTTTTTTTTGCTCATGAAAGGTGGTCAATGAAATAAATCAATTATTTGGTCTGTTACTGACCCACTACGGAAACATAGGGGGTCTGGAATGTATAGGGGGACTCGGCTAACGCTTCGCCCCTTATAAATTCCACAAACCCCCTATTTTTCCGTAGTGGGTCAGTATCAGACCAAATAACTAATATTATATAAAATGAAATGATAAATTAAAGAATGAGATTACAAACACTATTTATACCTTTTTCCTTTTAAATAGCCTAATATTTAAAAAATAGACCAGAATTGACAACAATATACATGTATATTAGTTATGTCAAAAAGCCAAGCTTTGGGTTCTGCAACCAGTTTTGTTTCAGACCAGTTTGTACCCCTGTGCAGTCTTATCTAGATTATTCCTTTAAACCAGTGACATTAAACTTATCTTTTTTACATCAATTGTGAAACAAGCTTTAATCTTATATTAATCACACTCAATGTTCTGGAGATACAACCAGTTCTCGCCCAATTTGTGCACTGAATTCACTGAATTCTGATATTTGGGGCATTTTTTTAAGAATTAGGTAGACTTTGAGGATTCCGGTGTATTTTGGTATTTTTATACATTTTTCATTTGAGTATATTTGGGCAAAGATGCTTCAATAATTTTTTGAAAAGGGGCCAATTCCCCACTTGTGTTCAGAAAAAGTAGCCATTGAGGGGTTTATACAGATATTGTTGACAATCAAAGATAAATCAACATTTTAATTGACATAGGATTATTATAATTACTGATGATACAGATGTAACTTACATTTGTGTTTATCTTATGAAGATGACATTTGACCTTACAGCATATGATGTTTGAAAGCATTGTGAAAAAAGGTCAAATTGTTGACAATATGAAATTATACTTCTCACAATGCTTTTGAATTAAAATCAATTGTGCATTTTCTAATTCTTAAGATTTAACTGTTTTGCAAGATGTTTTTATACTTAATACTTGAATGATGTTTAGCTGCAGGGTGGATTCTTTTAAAGCATCGCAGTGGTCCTGACGGCTTCCAGAATTCTCGACCTCAATTTAGATCCCAGTTTATATAGGTGTGAATGGATGATGGTTCTTTTGTTGTATAATCACTACATTTAGATATGATTAATGTAATAATGATGTATGTTTCAACATTGTTATAAATTATCCTATATCATGGTTTTCAAAGTATTCTTAAGATTTGAAGTATTGTTTGATAGAGGACATTTCCTCCTTTTCTCACAATCTTCCTTATTCATTAATATAACTATACCTTAGCCAGAAGTCAACCTGTCATGTACATATTCTCCTTTTCTCACCAAATGTTTTCAAAGTCGTCCGCAGCAGATTAACTATTTAGAACACATCAAGATCATTTAAATAATCAATCAACAGGTAAGTAAGTATCAATAATAAGTCTTTTGTTTATGACACCTGTGTGTTAAACCATCCATTCACACCTATATAATCCGATAATGGGGTCGAGAATTCTTTGGGTCGAGATTTCTGGCTACCGTCCATGCAATGTGCCTTGCTAAGATTAATTTTTGATTATCACATCCTTTTATCAATTGTAAAAACATTTTTTAAAATTTGTTTAGAACACACAGCACAAGGCATGCCTATATAAATCAGTCTCGGCCACGGATATGACTGTGTCTCCAGTCAAGTCTTTTAGAAAACTTGTTCAAACTTCCTTTTTTGGACACCCGATATGTCTCTTGAATACACTGGGGACGTTTCTTCTTGGGTTCTTTTCGCCTAAAAAGCTGTTAGTTTTACCTGATTAGCCATTAGTCTTAAATATTCCGTCCACATTGCAAATGTGTTCACCACTAAAAAATGAAGTGGATGCCATGCAGTAGACACGTAAGATATTACGTCATTAAATGTGTAAACAATCTGCACTCGAGAATTTCGAAGAACACTTCTAAAAATAGATTTACTTTCTTATGTGCTATTTTTGTGATATTTATGCATATAGGGACTTAGGGTCATATTTATTTCTTACATCATAGAGTAAGCGTGGGAGTTCCGGATCACTAACAAAACAAATAGTGATAGCGAGAATAAAGGAATTGAGAATTTAAAATTAACTTTTGCAGTTTAATGGCAAAATATCCCACCTTTCATCTTATATTTGTTGTCTGTCACAAACATGAACATTGTTTTGGTGTATTTGGGCAGAGACATAAAATACATGTCTCTGATTTGTGTCACAGGGTGTATGTTCAACCAATTTTTGCATCGATCTTTGACCGTCCAAATGAGTTTTGTCAGAAGGACTGACGACTTTAGTAGGTCTGTGAAGCATTGTCATTGATCTAGAGTGAAACAATTTACCACGAAGAGCATCTTGGATCAGACAGTTATTCCATCGCCAGGAACATCCGTCAATGAATGCAAAACATTCAAATTGACAATACAGCTAGATCTTATATCTTTGCCTACAAGAACGCCAAAACGATATTGTCTGTGTTAATATATGTTACGAAAACGAGAGAGATAAAAAATTCTTACCTAAAACAGCGTTTTAGTAGCCGATAGGTTCTGGTTATCAGCCTTTACTGTAAACAAAAAAGTGATTGTCGTTATCTCGGGAACCAGCTTGATTTGGACGGATGTGACGTCGGCCGGATATGAATAAATGTCGGCCATGGTTCCCTGCTTTGTTCTATGTAATTTCATTTGGATTTCATGAGCTGGGCCGTAGTATCTTTGCACCCAATTTTTTTCCATACTGAATATAGGAAATTTCCCCTTATTAAGGTTAAATCTCATAACGAGCTATGCTCGTTATTACCACCCTTTTCACAATATTTCATATGTTGTTAAAGAAAGCTTTTCATTTGTTCTTTCAATGTTTGTGCTAGAGCATTTTGCAGAAAACGTAAAGTAAAATACTTTCATAAAGAAAGAAACTAAACAACAATAAAATACTTTCATAAAGAAAGAAACTAAACAACAATCAAAACATTCTTCACAGTTATGAACATAGCACTTTTTTAAATATATTAACAATGCAAGTTTTCACTTGCATATACTCTCTATCACAATTCCATAATAATATTCTTGATATAATCCTATCACATTTGATCACAAAGGTATATCTGAACAATGTAGACCAAGATAAACCTGCACATTCATACAGTCTTATCTTTGTTAACATTATTCGATACCCATATATTGTTAATTTCCAAACGGTACTGAGTAAATAAGGAACAAGCTTGGTTTAGATGTGTGAGTTTACCAGTTGTAACAGTTAACCCTTTCCACCACAAAGACACTTTTAGACGACTCTGTAACACTAGACCTTTGCCACACTGTTTTTTAAAAGATTTATGTAAACATATTTTCATTTTTTCCATATTATTTCAGTCGTCTGCTGCGTGTTTGTTGTATGTGGGAAAAGGTTCAGCAGAATTAGAATAAATGCCAATAAGCGATTCATCTTACATTTACACATCTGTACATATTTCTAGTTTGCGTGTATCCCTTTTCAATTAAAATATTTACATTTCACTTCTATAATTTCACATATAAGAGTTCACGTTTGTATTATCACTATCAGTTTATCGATTAAGTTTTGTAACGAGAAAGTTCCATATCAACAAACACGCTCTCACACTCTCACGGAGAATCTGAATGACACGATGACCCGCTTCCAAACCCGCTGGAATTCGACCTAACGGAGGATGCATGCTTCAGTACAAGGGACCCCATGACTGGTACTCGGCGACCGGCGTTACGAGGTCGGATACAGATGGACTGACTGGCGGACAATTTCCCTGGAGTTACGCTGGTATGAAGAGGTTCTGTAGACTGTAGCATGTCAACAACTTTCTGAAAACCTGGAATTTAAAGTAGTTTTGAAATTAAATTGATTTAGGACGGTTAGAAGACTATATATAACATGGTTATCTGGGACGTACCGGCGCTGCTGATAATGTTAAAATCGACCAATTGTACAACAATAGACGGCTACAGGCGTCTGAATTTTTACTCGAGAAAGCTTAAAATCGACCAATTGTACAACAATAGACGGCTACAGGCGTCTGAATTTTCACTCGAGAAAACTTAAAATCTACACAAGACCTTGTTAAGCTATTACAAAATAATCTCGCTGTATGGTTCATATACTATAATAATAATAATGACGGTATATTTTTCTTTTGTTTTTTTTATGAAAATCCCACACAAGACCTTGTTATTATAAAAAGTATCTCTATATAGTTCATATACTATAGCAATAATGGCTATTATCATTCATTTGTCATCAGTTCTTCTTCCCGGATGTTTTGTGAATTTATCTTAAGTATAAGACGAGAACAACCCTGCATTCGATAACTAAAACGGAAAAATGTGTCTTGAAAATTTTATATAATCATAAATATATATTAATAGATATTTTAGACATTTCATTGAGATTTTCCAGTATTGCCTAGACGTTTTCAAAGTCGTCTGCTTCAGATTGTATGTGTGAACGGATTAAATGGTATGCAGAACAAACAAAACCGTTTTCTTACCATGTACAATCTGTGAAAAGGCCGTGTGTTCTGGTGAGGAAGGGTAGGTGGTGTCAATGATGGTTTGAAAGATGCCAGTCAGTTCCTGGATATGGCGCAGTGGACGGTTAATGAATTCACACAGGCGGAGGTCGTTTTTGTCGGCAGTTTTCAGCATAAAGTGGCGAAACTGTTCACTCATCTCAAGACGGGCGAGAACTTTCGAGGCGTGGGACAGACCGCGAGCGTAAATCTCGTAGGCCTGGCACTGCACTGACATCTGATAAGTAATTACGTATTAATGTCAATTGGAGAATGTCAAAATAAGCGTGATTTATCATTCTGGCATTCTGTATACTTGTTAAGATTAATGAACTCGGAATTTTCCAAAAGCGATCGGCATTGTTCGTGAGAAATCGGAGTTTCCAACGGAAATGTCCGACAAGATAACCGTAATCATGATTGTTGAAAACGGGGATAAATCCCAATGGAAATGGTCATACTAAGTAAATGAATGCAGGTAATTTGTATTTATCCGAACAATAAACACACACAGATATGTTTTTCGCTATGAATAGACGTTCAATGGTGAAATACTATCTATGTACATGTATTTATTCTTGGATCTATAAAGCACACAAAATTTGTATTTATCCGCACAATATACTCACGCTGATATTTGCATGTTTTGATAAGAGGCGCTCAATTGCGAATACCTCTTAATGTATTTATTCTTGGATCTATATAACGAAACATGTGACAGTTTGTATTTATCCGCACAATACACTCGTACACATAGTTATGGAACGCCTTTACTGTCTTAGTATGTTGTATTGTATTATATGCAGTACATTTTTACGTATATGAGGTACATATTTCATTTGACGTGGTACATTATTCATGATATGCAGTGTCTTTTCTATTATGTGTGGTGATTATTGAATAGTATGCAATGCAAAATAGTGTTTAAACAGTAGAATAACCATTATACGTTGTACAAACAACGTCATGTGCAATACAAACTATATACTATGCAGTACAAATGACATTATATGTGGTGTATTTGTTTGTGTATGCAGTAGTTTTACATGTATACGTTGTATGTTGGTCAATATATGCGATGTATGTTTTAATATATGAAGTGCCTGCACGTATCTTTATACCTGGTGAATTATTATGTATGTGTTCATAAAAGATCATAGTACGCAATGCATTTGGCAATATGTCCGGTCCATACTAATGTATACATGGTGTAAACAGCTTTATATGAGGTACATTTTTCATTAGGATGATCATACTTTCCGGCATTCTCCGTAATTATTTATCCGGAAAATACCGAGTCAGACAGATAGATATTAACATTTACACCGTTTACTCAATATAAAAAAAGCGCTTGAATAATCTATAAATAAATGTGTACACAAAATGTCGTCGTCTGCACTGAAATCCGCTCTAGACGAGATTGGTCTGTTAATTCGGCATGATTTGCAGTCTGATCAAAATCTAAAATCTAAAGTTTGAATATTACTAGTCCAATAATATATGACCTCTCACAAGCTCGAATGCTTATGTTATATGAGTAGATTATTACATGTACTTACATATGCTTATTAGAAGCTTCAGTCAACTTGTGCCGATTATGATAAGCAGAGCAAATATGCAGGCTGATTTGAACCTACACTGTTCAGAAAAAACCAAAGTTAGTCTTTTCTCAAAGACAAAATCAAATATATCATGTAAATCACCTTTCAAGTTATTTTTCTTATTTCCAGAAGCTGCTGAGGAATTTAAAGTTGTTTTTATGAGGAAACATTACCATAAAGTGGTAACCTAAACACATTTTTAAATTTTTTCCCTAATACAACAAGTATGCATCAGATGACTTTAAGGCAAAACTATAGAAAATCTTAATAAATGAAAGTATGATTATTGAAGAGAGGATGGTTGAACGCATAGTGACAAATGGAGAAATTTCTCAAGATGAGCAATTTATCCTTTGACCATAATGATTTCAAGAGTTGTCTGCTTCAGAAATTAGAGATCGTCTGCATAGACGACATTCTGCATCTCGTCTATTTAGAAAATGTGTACACTTTTCATAAAGATTGTCCCACCAGGCCTTTTTAAAATGGATTAGACGGTGTTAATGTTCAAACCTATCTGTCATGCTCGGTTATTTCCGGAAATAATTCCGGAGAATGCCGGAAAGTATGATCATCCCCAAGGTTAATGCACCGCGTATATTGTTTAAACCACCGCATATAGTCAAAGTACCACCACACGTATTGAAGAATAGACTGCATATAATGTTGTTTGTATTGCATATGACGTTGTTTGCACACTATATAATGGTTATTCTACTGTATCTTCATACTTATGCACTTCATATTATTAAATAACCACTATATATTATATAAAATGCACTGCATATCATGCAAAATGTACCACGTCAAATGAAATATGTACCTCGTATACATGAAAATGTATTGCGTATAATAAAATACAACATAGTAAGACAGTAAAGGCGTTCCATACATAGTGGTTACATGCATGTTGTATTAAGGTTTTCATTCAATGTATTTATTCTTAGATATATAAAGCACACCTTATTTGTATTTAACCGCACAATGCACTCACACTGATATGTGCATCTATTCTTGGATCTATAGATCAGACAAGTTGTATTTATCCGCACAATGCACTCACACTGATATGTGCATCTATTCTTGGATCTATAGAACGCAGACAATTTGTATTTATCCGCACAATGCACTCACACTGATATGTGCATCTTTCTTGGATCTATAGAACACAGACAATTTGTATTTATCCGCACAGTGCACTCACACTGATATGTGCACCTTGTCTTGGATCTATAGAACGCAGACAATTTGTATTTATCCGCACAATACACTCACACAGATTGGGTACGTGCATGTTTTATTAAGGTGTTCGTTCAATTTATGTATTCTTGGATATAAAGAACACAGGTTGTAGTCTCCGTGAACAGACAGTCAATGGTGAATAAAATCAATGTATTTACCATGGACCTGTAGATCATTCCTATGACGCTGGTGAGGTCACTGTCGGCAACAAACGAGGTGTCAGTGTCTTCGTCGTCAGAGGGCGCGTGTGAGGGGAGGTTGTTCATGATCTGTCTAACTTGGTACTGGCTGATACACACAATCTGAAAATAATTTCGAAAGTTGATTATATTGTTAAAAGGGATGACCATTAGGAGATGCAGCTGATGCGATAAATTATTCGATATCGCTTATTTGTATCGACAAAGAACATTTGTATATCCTGTAAATAATCGAAACTATTGAAATAAGTTGAAAACATTACAGCAAAAAGGATTTATTTTTTTCCTTTACTGCAGAGGCCTCAGAAAGCGTCTAAATGTGTTAGGCACTTGAAGTTCGTGTACCGTTTTCTTTTATTGCAGATGCGTTAAGACAATATTTAGAATTATTAGATATATTTACCTTTTCTATGTTCTGGAAGAGATCAGCGTGTTGGTTTGGCGTGAGGATACAGTGACGTAACGGGCGGGAATACAGCTGGATACCGGCATTCATGGTCTCAACAAAGTTTTCTTCGAGGCACAGGAGTTGGTGAAGGGAAGCCAGCCTGCGTGTATCTACACTCTATAAATAGATAGTAATTTGTATTAATTTATATTTATATGTAAGACATGTTTGTGAATTGTTTTTTTAAATATTGATTATGAAATTATTACAACCGTTTTGGAAGATGATCTAGACACAAATCGGTATTGTTACATCGACGTTTCGACGATACGATAAACCAGCTATATTTTCATATTATCCTTTTGTCTTAGGTGTTATCAATCAATCTCTTTATCAAAATCAACCAGTCAATTTAACTCTTTCAGCCCCAATGGCAATAATATTTCAAGGTATAAGCGAACAATACATATTTAGGTGAGTCAGCATTGTTTGCCTTTTATTTATCAAAATATTCCAAGACTATTATTACATGTAAAATGGAGTCGTCCGATTTTAGTCTCATTTAGGAAATTCAATCCTGGAAAGGTTTTCCCGGAGCCTCGGTCATATCGTAATTAATAAATAATACTTACTTAATACATTTGGCCACACTGACTGAAACATTCTGGTGGTTAACACGGACAATGATGTCGTCTTTCTGTAGACCGGAGGTCTCTGCGTGGGAGCTACCATCAACACGGCCGACCTTCACCGGACAGGAGTCGACGAGGGTGAAACCAAAAGCGCCGTACGGAGACCGTCTGACTGTAATGTGAACCTTCTCCATGCCGCTGACGCTCGAGTTGACGGAGGGGACGCGGTAGACAGGGGGCGCTGTGGGGACACCACGTTCTGGTGGGGACGCGGAGGTGCTTCTTGCGGCCGATGTCGTCGTTGAGGAGGTAGTACCAGCTGTTCACTTCTCGTTCACCGGATCTCAGATGACGCAGACCGAATGAGGTACAGCCAAGGGACTCGTGGAGGCTGAAATAACGAGTTCAACATGTAAACCTTTTCGCCAATGCAGACGCTTTATGAAGCCTCTTTGGCAGACGACTTTTGATAACATTGTGGAAGAATTTACTCCTTTTGTCACAATGTTTTCTACTCATTTCAATAGCTCATTTAGGTTTTCCTTTATTTTGAATATTTTCAAAGTCGTCTGCAGCAGAATTGTGGTATGTGGGAAATATTTAAATACTAAAAAAATGTGTCGTCTGCATACAAACCAACCTTAGAGATATCACAGCAATTACATGCGATCTGATAAAGTTCAAATTTAAGATTGCACGAATGTTCAAGTTAGTTTGAATGTACACAGATTGCTTATTGAAAGTACATAAAGGAGTATGAACAATTCCTGTTTTTTCTGTTTATTTTATATCAATCCAACCTGGCATATGCGACCAGTTAAAATCCGAAGCAACCTGTGCATCCTCAGTTTAATTTGTATAGGCAACGAAAGAGTTACAGAAGAGTTCACTGCTATTCATTATTGGGTCAGGCAGCCACTACTACCTATTTTTAATTTTAATGTATGACCCGGCCGGGGATCGAAACCGAGGCACACTTGCTAGAAAACCGAAAGTAGATCAGTAGAAGCGTTCTTCTTACTACATGGAAGGCGGAGAAATTGTTTGATTTAAGTCAATGCAAGAGTTACTCACCCTGAATGACTGTCTCTGTGCCATACGGATACAAGGATGCGCTTCTGACTGTCTTCTTCACTCACTTCACTGTAAAAAAAATCATCATAATAAATATTAGTAAAATTAGATAATGGTTACAAGCACCCGCACAATCGCGCCAGAGTATTTCATTGCAAGCTGACCCAAATGCTAAGTGTTCTGCCTGCATAATTAATGTGTTTTTATGAGTCGGTGTACAGTGACAATTGACGTGAGTCTGTAGACAAAACACTGGAAATGTAGCCCCGATAGAAGCTTTAATTGATGCCAATCAGAATGTCAAGATGATCCCAAATCGTCAGAAATGGCTCATATATTTGGGAAGCTAAATGCTTACTTATTCAAAATTTAGTGGTCGTTGAAAAAAGGTGATCGCTCAAACTTACAAAGAAAACTTCTCGTCGTATACTGGTTTGTTGTTGTCTCTAACGATTGTCGTGCGACATCGTGACGGGTTGGTGGAGCTGTCCTCTGGAATCAGTGACAACATGACGAATGTGTCCGGACGACTCTTCCATGTTGCCGACAGTTGGCGCGCTTGTACGACGTGGATGGTGAGTAAACCATGGTTCATGTAGGCACCAAGCTTCACCTGACCTGTATAACAGAGATATTTACATTAGTTATCAATGGTTAACCAGAGTTCATGTAGGCACCAAGCTTCACCTGACATGTATAACAGAGATATTTACATTATTTATCAATGGTTAACCAGAGTTCATGTTGGCACCTAGCTTAATAGAGAGGTTTACCTTATTCATTGATTGTTAATTATAGTTCATGTAGGCAGATAGCTTAATAGAGAGCTTTACCTTATTTATTGATTGTTGATTATAGTTCATGTAGGCAGATAGCTTAATAGAGAGGTTTACCTTATTTATTGATTGTTAATTATAGTTCATGTAGGCAGATAGCTTAATAGAGAGGTTTACCTTATTTATTGATTGTTAATTATAGTTCATGTAGGCAGATAGCTTAATAGAGAGGTTTACCTTATTTATTGAGTGTTAACTAAAGTTCATGTTGGCAGATAGCTTAATAGAGAGGTTTACCTTATTTATTGATTGTTAATTATAGTTCATGTAGGCAGATAGGCTGAGATAGCTTAACAGAGATATCAACATGTTAAAATTCACTTTTCTCAAAACATGAAAATGAACAGTGGAGCTCAAGCAGGCGTTAAATTGTTAACCTAATCATAACAAATGGGAAGAGGAGGACGATTATATTTAAATACACTCATTTAAATACACTCATTTAAAACATCGGCCTACAAATAGTCTGTGATGTAAGCTGGAGATAACGCTTTTGTAAATGCAACCATTATCTTGTGGGACGGCGAATTATTGAGACTTAAGTTCACAATTAACCCCACAACCCTGAGCACCGAGGAGAGAAAGTATTTGGAATGTCCAGGTCGGGTATCGAACCGTTGATCTTCCGCACTCGAGCCGGAAGCTCTATCGCTACCGCACGTAGGCGGTATTGTAGATTTGACCATTAGTGTGTTGGTAGAGAGCTTAATACAACTGAACTGATTTGTATTCAGGCGAGTCGGTACATAAGTACCATTGGCCATTTACAAGTATATACACGTAGGGAATATGACTCAATGACGTAAAATACATTCATTTACATGATTTATATTCACGCATACAAAAATCAATTATAATATGTAAAAGAAGTACTATTATGTTTAGTTAATCAAGAACCCTGTTAATGAATGCACTGGTGGCAAATGATTCTTAGTTTTTACTAAACACCATATTTAGATTAATACAATATTCTCTATACTCAGAAAAATAGTTTGCAATATTTATTTGAACTCTTTTACTTTTTGAAATAGAAGTTTAAAACTGTATATGTATGTAATTACGAATTTAAATAAAATATTTATAAAGTGTTCAGATGTGCATTCTAGTCATAACATGTTTAAAAGAAGAATATGTATCCCTTGTTCGTGAAATGCTTTTGTTTTGAAATATGTGATCGGTCATTTCATGTGTTGTTTATTTTGCTTCTAGTAATGGTTACCTTTGAACATGCTTGTTCAAAATTACTACAGTCAAGATTTTTTTAAGTAATAAATTGCTTTGTATTGTATTGTATTGCACATTACTGTTGTATTTTGTATTTTCAAGAATCATAGGTACTAGCTTTAAATTCTTTAACGTAAATCTAGAATGCGATTTTGGGTCTTTAGCGGATGACAATACCTTTTCAAATGAGCCGTACCGCGAGAAAATCAACATTGTTGACTCCGCGGAAAGTATCGACCCGGATCAGCCTAAGCATGCCACGCAGGCTTACCCGGATAGAAACGTTTCGCCTGCTGTGGATTTTGTGTTTCAGGAATCATTACTCTATACCGCTTTATCCCTGAGACAGAATGTGTCGGTCCGGATCAATCTGCGCGGTATTCGCAGGCTGATCTGGGTCGATACATTACGCAGAGGCCATATTGATGGTTTTCTCTCGGGACGGCTCAAATATGAATTGTCCAGTTTGACATCAACAAGACCTTAAAGTCAATGGTTTTACTTGTTATAATGACGTATAGATCTATCAAGTTGATTAGTGTTCGGGTTGCTGATAGCCATGTTTAGCACATACAACTATAACATTCTATGTAATATAGCAACACGAACTATTAATTGTATGTGAATATATCACGTATTATTGAACCGAATTTATTTAATGAACTTTATCTTTCCTTCATATAAAGATAACCCAATGTGTTTGGCATCGGAATTCCCAGAATTGTTATATTTGTAAACCGCATTTAGACGTTGGCGTTTCATTCTATGACAAGTGTTTTTTATCGATGTTAGACGGACGATACAGCATGATTCGGTCATTTTTATAACCATTTAACCCTTTCCCGAATAGAGTGGCTTACTGACGCATGTGGGAAAGGTTAAAGCGGTGCTTCAGGAAAACATATATTGGTGGAAATAGTCCACGTGGCGACAGCTAGGAATTCGAAGTTATTTTATTGCATTATAGGATTGTGCCCTCTTGAACATCATGCGTTGTTGAATATTAGATGTTGGCATAACTATTCAGATATCAGACAAATTCATCCTTGTAATTTGTCATTTCCAAGTTCGAAGTTATGTTATTGCATCAATGGATAGGGTGTCAAATATTCAGATATCAGACAAATTCATCATTGCAATTTATTTCCAAGTTCAAAGTTATGTAATTGCATCAATGGATAGAATAAATATTAAGATATCAGACAATATCATCATTGAAATTTGTTATGGCCAAATATTCAAGAAAGTATAAATAAATGTAAGTAAGTCATTTTTACCCATATATTTCAAATTCTAGTTTATAGCTGTTATAACTTTATATAAGCCAGACAAATCTTGTCCACGTTTGCCAATACATGATTGAAGGGAATATAATGGTTTTAATTAAGGATTGTATAAGGATCACGTCGCATGTTACTGTCATTCAGAGGTTTTGTAATTGAAAACACCTGTGCAAAACCGTAGAAGTCAAGATATCTATAAAAAAAATAGTTGAATAGAGTTGAACAAATTGTGGCAAAATTAGAAAAGTCCATTATGAGCAATTTCTCATTTTGTCATAACACGTAGGATATATCATGACAACCCCAAACTCGATAGACTCGGCTATATAGACATTAGTGATTGCAATAAAAGGAACGTTGGAATAGACGGCTTTTTTAAATTGTCAATTGAAAGTCATGAAAGTGTAAACAATTTGGCTTACTGGGTATGTCTACCCAGTAAAAATGAAGGATACACGATTAATATTTAGATGTGTATGGTACTGGTAAGTGAAATAATTAGTCTTAAATAATTCAAGTTTTGAACCGTTTTGAAACTATGACTATAATATCTATGTATCTATGTTCTGGAGTTCAGCACCTTTATAATGTGTCTGCAAGGGAGAACGGGTTTAATGCATGTGCAAATGAAGACGTTTGAAAACAATGCGGCAAAAAGAAAGATTGCTCGTCACGAGCAATTTATTCTTTTGTAACAATGTTTTCAACTCTTTTCAATAAAATTACGTTCATCTATAGATATTTTTTAATATTTTGCCTAAGTCTGCTGCAGATTTGTTGGTTGTATGAAATATGACTGAAAGTTGAAAAAAACATTGGCAAAAGGAGAAATTGCTCGTTTTGAGCAATCTCTTTTGTCACGATGTTTTCAAAAAGCCGTCTGCTGCATAGGCGCATCAGAAAGCGTCTATATCTGGGGGGAAAGGGTTAATAAATTGGATTTGTGTCTCGTAATTATACCCAAACAGTCCGTTTAACAGAGCGAAATGGCAGTGAAAAAGTCGATAATGAAATTTATATAGTATATTTTCATTAAGTCTTACTAGTACACATGTTATACAGTATTTTTAAAAATACAACAAAATTTCATAAGTATATTTCTACATAAATAACCATAATTCTATAAAAAAATAAACCATCAAATATTCCTTTCCGACATGTTCATGCCTAGGGTTCTAAAAGTCGTGTAAAGGTCTGACTCATACCTGTTGATAAAAACATTATGACAAATTAAGAAATTGCTCATAATGAGCTTTTCTCATTTTTCCACAATTTATTCAACTCTATTCAATGATTTAACAATTGTATAGATATCTTCTAGACTTCTACGGTATTGCACAGGGGCCGGTAGTTCAACGTGTGGTTAAATTAAACCAATGGTTTGCTATGGAATTGTCGTGTGCGGGAAAGGGAACATCTTGTTCTGAAAATTGGCATACGGAGAATTTGTTCATAATGACAAATATCGCCTTTTGTCACAATGTTTTCAACTATTTCACAGCTTTACTTTCATTTATAGAGATATTTTAACATTTTAACGGGTACCGAAAACCAATCAAAACCTGATTTAAATTGTAAAAAAAGAGTCTTAGAAGGCTTTTCATTATGTTCCCCTGAAGTGACATATTTACAAAATAAGAACGTTTAAATGAGCGGTGATCTAAGAAAGCTAACCGCAAGGCATTTGCGACCAGTGTTGTTTCAGATCAGACATTGTATCCGCGCAGTCTGATCTCGCTCTGCAGTGAAAATACTGATAGAATGTTTTACTCTATCCATTCAATTATAGAGATTTTCTTTTTTTTTTAAAAATATATTCAAAGTCGTCTGCTGCAGAATTGTCGTATGATGGAAGGGGTTAAAGCTTATTAATCAATTCTAAATATTTTCGGAAAACATGTCTGATTACAGGAAATACTTGCAAATAAAATAAGCTTACTCGACGACCTACACGAAATATCATGTGAATATCTTTATCTCAATTATAAGAGGATAAGGATCTTACCCCATCAAAATATCAAGCCAACCATTTCCCCTCTTTTGAACTTTATAACTATTGGAAAGGTAGGCTATGTAGTGATGGCAATAAAAAGGAATATTGGAAAAGACGGCTTTTGAAAAATTGTGGCAAAAAGAATTTCTCCTTTTCCCATAATGTATTCAAGTTATTCATGTAATATCAGGGACAACATTTATGCAGTTGACTTTCGAACACCACGAACTATCTGCGAAGTGTTCAATAAACATAATCAATTTCACCATTTACAAATATGTCTGATTAAAATAAATAATGATTATTTACCTAACAATGCGTTCTACTTTATTCAATATACTTTTATTAACCCTTTTCCACATACAGACGCTTTACATACAGACACCAGATGACTTTTAAAAACATTATGACAAAAGTAGAAATTCCCCGTTTGGAACAAACTTAATTCAAACTTAATTCAATAATCATTCTTGAATTTATAGATATTTTCAATGTTTTTGCCTAAATTTTTTCAAAATCGTATACTGCAGATTGTGGGAAAGGGTTAAGTGAACGTGATTAGGAAATACTACTTTTGCAACAATGTTTTCGACTTCAAAATAATTGTATAACGAATGAATGTATATTGTTTTATGGCGCATCGACAGCTCAGGTCATTTAGCGCGCAATTAAATTTAATTATTCATGATCCCTGGGTAAACTAACCAGTACTAGGCTAGAAAATGTGCCTTGCCCAAGTGCACTCCACCATGACCGTAGTGCCGCGACTGGGGATCGAACCCGGGACACCCGGTTTCGAAATCCCCGACACTAACCACTGGACCACAGCGGATTCCTCATTCAAACGAATCTGCAGCTGTCGACAAAAGGCATTACGCTCATAATAACAATGTTTTCAACTATTTTTCAATCAGTATTCTTATATTTGAATGATTTTGTTCTTATAGATACTTAACTAGGGTTACAAGATGACGCATTTGTAGGGGATACTTCAACCCTTTCCCCCATACGACAATTCTGCAGCAGACGACTTTAAACATATTTTGTCAAAACATAGAAAATCTCTATAATTAAATGGATAACCTATGACTAAAAGTGGAAAACATTGTGGCAAAAGGAGAAATTGCACGTTTTGTGGCATTTCTTCTTTTGTCACTATGTTTTCAAAAAGGCCGTCTGCTGCAGAGGCGTCAGAAAGCGTCTATATGAGGGAAAGGGTTAAAAAACAATGTCGCAAACGACTCTTGATTAGGCTGCCAGAAGAACCGACCCCACGCGAAAGCGACCCCACTTTTACTCAGAATAAGCGACCCCAGTTTTATTTTACCCCAATTATCGGGTTTAGGCGTGAATGGAGGGTTTAAGTGTAATAAACAGTCATGAATATGTAAAAATACAACAGTGACATTCTGTTAAACCTTGGAAAAACAATTATTAAATTAATGATGCATAGTAAACAATCGAGTAAAAAAACAATATTGACTTTGAAAACATAAATGGAAAAAAACAAAACAAAACAATTATTAAATTAATGCTGCATAGTAAACAATCGAGTAATAGAACAATAGTGACTTTGAAAACATTTTGTTATAAATCGAAATTAAATTAAAGTTGCATAGTAAACAAACGAGTAAAAAACAAATAGTGACTTTGAAAACATAACTGGAAAAAAACAAAACAATTATTAAATTAATGCTGCATAGTAAACATATTAAATAAAAGTAATTCAACTCCCGTAGATATCTCCTATCTTTTTGAGGAAATCTTCACATACGATCTCGTGGTCGTCATATTCGTCCCACAGCTTGAAGATTGCAACGTCCATGGCGCGGTAGGCTGGTCTTCTCCGACGTCCGACCCCATAATCCATCACCAGATGCATGTTAATATTGACCAGTTTTGCCTCTTTCAGGAGTAGATTGACCAAAACGTACATAGGTAGAGCCCCCCGTCCGGCCTTCGCATTCAAACGTCTGTGCCATCCTGATAATATAAACAAAAATATCCATTTGTAGCAATATACCTTTATTACATTCTGTGCAGACTTTACAAACGCAACCTATAAACCACATATCACAATATGTCATTGAATTGTCCCACAGTTTGTATTAAATCTGTCATTAAATCAAAATTTCTCCTTAATAAGCGAATAATTTCTTGCATTGGTATGTTTTATCATTCATTGTATATATATATTTCAGAATTATATACCTTCGGTGTCGTTGTTCGTCCTTACTGTTTGTCTATAAACGGACCACTCTTCTGGCGACCAAACAGTACTGTCCATCCACTGGTCCTGAACGTATCTAAAGAGTTCTCTGAGGGGCTCGGAATTGTCGTCTACTTTCTCCTTTAGTTTTTGGAAGGCTCTCTGTATGTCTCTCGCTGGCAGGAATGGGATGGCCAGCAACTTCCTGATGTGATGGTGGACCCCTTCTCTACGCTGATACGTTGTCTGGAGACCCACGTTCTGCACACGCCGCTGTACAGCTTGGGCCCAGTGAAAACCACACCCATGCAGACTGGAAGTCGGGTACACTTCCCGAAGTGCCTGCCACAAACCTAACAAACATTTAAAAATTACATTAAGATTCATGAATAAATCACTTTGTCGGGAATTAATCCATACTATTTTTTTGAAAACATAAAAAATATCATCCATTTTCACTTTATTTTTCCTTTTATTTGAACGACAATCAATGTAAATCCAGCTAGTAATTAGACTTAATTTAAGTAATTATTCATAATACCTGACTCAAAGTCCATCGTAAAGGATTCAACTACTGGCGTCTCATCAAGGATGGTGTTCAACTCCTGTAGGCATATTGGATAATTTAGTAACATTGTGAAAAAAGGAGATATGTCCTCTATCAAACACTATTAAACGACTTCGGCATATTGGATAATTTAGTAACATTGTGAAAAAAGGAGATATGTCCTCTATCAAACACTATTAAACGACTTCGGCATATTGGATAATTTAGTAACATTGTGAAAAAAGGAGATATGTCCTCTATCAAACACTATTAAACAACTTCGGCATTTTGGATAATTTAGTAACATTGTGAAAAAAGGAGATATGTCCTCTATCAAACACTATTAAACGACTTCGGCATATTGGATAATTTAGTAACATTGTGAAAAAAGGAGATATGTCCTCTATCAAACATTAGTAAACATCGTAACATTGTGAAAAAAGGAGATATGTCCTCTATCAAACACTATTAAACGACTTCGGCATATTGGATAATTTAGTAACATTGTGAAAAAAGGAGATATGTCCTCTATCAAACACTATTAAACAACTTCGGCATATTGGATAATTTACTAACATTGTGAAAAAAGGAGATATGTCCTCTATCAAACACTATTAAACAACTTCGGCATTTTGGATAATTTAGTAACATTGTGAAAAAAGGAGATATGTCCTCTATCAAACATTAGTAAACATCGTAACATTGTGAAAAAAGGAGATATGTCCACTATTAAACAACTTCGGCATTTTGGATAATTTAGTAACATTGTGAGAAAAGGAGATATGTCCTCTATCAAACACTATTATAACCATAATTTGAAATCTTCGTGGCAAAGAAACTTGAAAAACATTGTAAGAAAGGTGGACATGTGTACATATATGGTGTATACTTTGAAAGCATGATATTGGCATATCATATTGGATAATTTAGTAACATTGTGAGAAAAGAAGATATGTCCTCGGCATACTTTGAAATGGAAAACCATAATTTGAAATCTTCGTGGCAAACAAACTTGAGAAAACATTGTGAGAAAGGTGGACATTTGTACATATATGGTGATAAAAGGGGGATTTTTAAAGGATAGGTAGTCCGCATAATTTGAAAACATCTTAGAAGGCAAAGAAGGAGAAATGTCCTCTATCAAACATACTTTGAAATGGAAAACCATAATTTGAAATCTTCGTGGCAAACAAACTTGAGAAAACATTGTGAGAAAGGTGGACATGTGTACATATATGGTGAGAAAAGGGGGATTTTTAAAGGATAGGTAGGCCGCATAAATTGAAAACATCTTAGAAGGCTAACTAAGAAAACAGTGTTAATATTAATAACCTGATTAACACAAACATTGAAAAGATGAAACCTTGTTTAATTTTAGCGCAATTAATGTTAACGTACATTTCTAATAACATACATTTTTATTACAATGTTAACATACATTTTTATTACAATGTTAAAATACATTCTACATTTTATTCAGAATGTAGTGATCATCATCCATTCACACCTGTTAAACCCGATAATTGGGGTAGAATAAAACTGGGGTCGCTTATTCTGAGTAAAAGTGGGGTCGCTTTCGCGTGGGGTCGGTTCTTCTGGCTACCGGCACACGCGAAAGCGACCCCACTTTTACTCAGAATAAGCGACCCCAGTTTTATTTTACCCCAATTATCGGGTTTAGGCGTGAATGGAGGGTTTAAGTGTAATAAACAGTCATGAATATGTAAAAATACAACAGTGACATTCTGTTAAACCTTGGAAAAACAATTATTAAATTAATGATGCATAGTAAACAATCGAGTAAAAAAACAATATTGACTTTGAAAACATAAATGGAAAAAAACAAAACAAAACAATTATTAAATTAATGCTGCATAGTAAACAATCGAGTAATAGAACAATAGTGACTTTGAAAACATTTTGTTATAAATCGAAATTAAATTAAAGTTGCATAGTAAACAAACGAGTAAAAAACAAATAGTGACTTTGAAAACATAACTGGAAAAAAACAAAACAATTATTAAATTAATGCTGCATAGTAAACATATTAAATAAAAGTAATTCAACTCCCGTAGATATCTCCTATCTTTTTGAGGAAATCTTCACATACGATCTCGTGGTCGTCATATTCGTCCCACAGCTTGAAGATTGCAACGTCCATGGCGCGGTAGGCTGGTCTTCTCCGACGTCCGACCCCATAATCCATCACCAGATGCATGTTAATATTGACCAGTTTTGCCTCTTTCAGGAGTAGATTGACCAAAACGTACATAGGTAGAGCCCCCCGTCCGGCCTTCGCATTCAAACGTCTGTGCCATCCTGATAATATAAACAAAAATATCCATTTGTAGCAATATACCTTTATTACATTCTGTGCAGACTTTACAAACGCAACCTATAAACCACATATCACAATATGTCATTGAATTGTCCCACAGTTTGTATTAAATCTGTCATTAAATCAAAATTTCTCCTTAATAAGCGAATAATTTCTTGCATTGGTATGTTTTATCATTCATTGTATATATATATTTCAGAATTATATACCTTCGGTGTCGTTGTTCGTCCTTACTGTTTGTCTATAAACGGACCACTCTTCTGGCGACCAAACAGTACTGTCCATCCACTGGTCCTGAACGTATCTAAAGAGTTCTCTGAGGGGCTCGGAATTGTCGTCTACTTTCTCCTTTAGTTTTTGGAAGGCTCTCTGTATGTCTCTCGCTGGCAGGAATGGGATGGCCAGCAACTTCCTGATGTGATGGTGGACCCCTTCTCTACGCTGATACGTTGTCTGGAGACCCACGTTCTGCACACGCCGCTGTACAGCTTGGGCCCAGTGAAAACCACACCCATGCAGACTGGAAGTCGGGTACACTTCCCGAAGTGCCTGCCACAAACCTAACAAACATTTAAAAATTACATTAAGATTCATGAATAAATCACTTTGTCGGGAATTAATCCATACTATTTTTTTGAAAACATAAAAAATATCATCCATTTTCACTTTATTTTTCCTTTTATTTGAACGACAATCAATGTAAATCCAGCTAGTAATTAGACTTAATTTAAGTAATTATTCATAATACCTGACTCAAAGTCCATCGTAAAGGATTCAACTACTGGCGTCTCATCAAGGATGGTGTTCAACTCCTGTAGGCATATTGGATAATTTAGTAACATTGTGAAAAAAGGAGATATGTCCTCTATCAAACACTATTAAACGACTTCGGCATATTGGATAATTTAGTAACATTGTGAAAAAAGGAGATATGTCCTCTATCAAACACTATTAAACGACTTCGGCATATTGGATAATTTAGTAACATTGTGAAAAAAGGAGATATGTCCTCTATCAAACACTATTAAACAACTTCGGCATTTTGGATAATTTAGTAACATTGTGAAAAAAGGAGATATGTCCTCTATCAAACACTATTAAACGACTTCGGCATATTGGATAATTTAGTAACATTGTGAAAAAAGGAGATATGTCCTCTATCAAACATTAGTAAACATCGTAACATTGTGAAAAAAGGAGATATGTCCTCTATCAAACACTATTAAACGACTTCGGCATATTGGATAATTTAGTAACATTGTGAAAAAAGGAGATATGTCCTCTATCAAACACTATTAAACAACTTCGGCATATTGGATAATTTACTAACATTGTGAAAAAAGGAGATATGTCCTCTATCAAACACTATTAAACAACTTCGGCATTTTGGATAATTTAGTAACATTGTGAAAAAAGGAGATATGTCCTCTATCAAACATTAGTAAACATCGTAACATTGTGAAAAAAGGAGATATGTCCACTATTAAACAACTTCGGCATTTTGGATAATTTAGTAACATTGTGAGAAAAGGAGATATGTCCTCTATCAAACACTATTATAACCATAATTTGAAATCTTCGTGGCAAAGAAACTTGAAAAACATTGTAAGAAAGGTGGACATGTGTACATATATGGTGTATACTTTGAAAGCATGATATTGGCATATCATATTGGATAATTTAGTAACATTGTGAGAAAAGAAGATATGTCCTCGGCATACTTTGAAATGGAAAACCATAATTTGAAATCTTCGTGGCAAACAAACTTGAGAAAACATTGTGAGAAAGGTGGACATTTGTACATATATGGTGATAAAAGGGGGATTTTTAAAGGATAGGTAGTCCGCATAATTTGAAAACATCTTAGAAGGCAAAGAAGGAGAAATGTCCTCTATCAAACATACTTTGAAATGGAAAACCATAATTTGAAATCTTCGTGGCAAACAAACTTGAGAAAACATTGTGAGAAAGGTGGACATGTGTACATATATGGTGAGAAAAGGGGGATTTTTAAAGGATAGGTAGGCCGCATAAATTGAAAACATCTTAGAAGGCTAACTAAGAAAACAGTGTTAATATTAATAACCTGATTAACACAAACATTGAAAAGATGAAACCTTGTTTAATTTTAGCGCAATTAATGTTAACGTACATTTCTAATAACATACATTTTTATTACAATGTTAACATACATTTTTATTACAATGTTAAAATACATTCTACATTTTATTCAGAATGTAGTGATCATCATCCATTCACACCTGTTAAACCCGATAATTGGGGTAGAATAAAACTGGGGTCGCTTATTCTGAGTAAAAGTGGGGTCGCTTTCGCGTGGGGTCGGTTCTTCTGGCTACCCTTGATTAGAGCTGTATTCAGTGAGCACTTTTTTTAAAGACAATGTGGGAAAAGGACAATTTCACCACAGACAGCGTTAAACAATATAAATAAATGTAAGAAACCAACCTTTCATGAAGATGCCTTTCCTCATACTGGAAGTTCGAGAAGGACTAGCCATTGTTCACTTGCACTATAAAGTCCAATATAATACCACTTAAAGTCAATTTGTATAAGTCCAACAAGTGTAATTTCACTAAAGTAGCAACTTGCGGTTTTTATTTCGTATAACGTATACAGATTGAAAGTGTTGAACTGTAATACGATATCACACGACAAAAGACAATAATAATTCTCACTCATATTATTGAACGTAAGATCGATAGCAAATATTTTCTGATTTCTAACTGAGATATCGCTGACTTATATATGTGATTGTTCTTTTGTTTCTTAATAACTTTGTGACAAACAAGTTAATTTTCAGCTTTAATTATACTGCTGTTCTTTAAATTGATAGGATTATGCCATATTTGGAAACGATTATGCAAATTAGATATGGTGCTCCATTGTTTTCATAACGATAATCCGATGTACGAACAATGCGATTGGTCAATATTAATGTTAACCACGCCCCCGATGTTCTCAAGCCTAATATATAGGTGTGATATTTGATACCGGTATTAATTTAATGAATAATTATTGATTTAAAATAATAAAATAATGAAAAATATATATTTGATTATTTAATAAACAATCCGTAATATATATTAATAAATGAAATACTACGTATTACTGCTTTCCAAACCATTAATACTGCACGGCGAGGGTAAATAAATAAAGTAAAACAAAAAAGAATTGTTGAAAACGGACATACAAGAATATTATTTGTAGAAGGATCGGGGGAAAGCATGGAACATGAGAAGTTGCTTTACGTGGGCAATATATATTGTTCCTGCAATACCTTTAAACGAAGTCTGACTCGTAGAACGGATAAATATTTGAAAAACAAAACAACCTGGTTTCGAAGAAATTAAAGTGTTTTTATTTGATCTACCAGTAAGCGATTTTAAATATTTGCTAATGCTATAACTCAAGTTTTACAGATATATAAGATATTTATTTAATCTTCCAGTCACCGATTAAAAATAGCATATGAGCCGTCCCGCGATGAAACAAACAGTATGGCCTCTGCGTAATGTATCTACCCAGATCAGCCTGCGCAGTCCGCGCAGATTGATCCGGGCCGATACATTCCGTCTCAGGTGGTTAGATGTATAGAGTAATGATTCATGAAAAAGAAGATCCACAGGAGACGAAAAGTATCTGTCCGGGTTAGCCTGCGTGGCTTACTTAGGCTGATCCGGGTCGATACTTTACGCAGAGGCCGTAATGTTGGTTTACTGGCGGGACGGCTCGTATGCATTTGATATAACACAAGATCAGCATATAGTATCGTGCATGCACATATTAGTTCAACCCTGTCTCATATACAACATATTAAAAGCAGACGACTTCCAAAACATCTCGACAAAAATATAGAATACCTCTAACATGTAAACTGAAAAGTTGAAAACATTGTGGTAAAAGGAGAAATTTTCATAATGTGAAATTTCTCGTGCCCTCGATGATTTCAAAAGTCGTCTGCTACAGGTGCGTCAAAACGTGTCTATTTATGGGTAAGGCTTAGCCTCTTGGTAACTCATATTATTCGTAAAAAGGGATTTTTTTTATTTTGAAAGAAATCATTTTGAAGGTTTCAGCAGGATTAGTATTTATTCTCGAACACGCAACGTCCATACTATATTATATAAATATCATATTGCTTTGAATTGGACAGTAATATTGTCAGCCTGAGGAGAATACTGTCACCGAGCCGCAGGCGAGAGTGACAGTATTTCTCCGAAGGATGAAAATATTACTGTCCAATTCAAAGCAATGTGTTATTTATTTTATTATACCAAAAAATAATAAAATAATAAATACTAAAATATAAATAATAAAATGTCGATAACGGATGTTTACAAATATTCATCACGCATGCGCTAGATTATAACTCACTGTACCGAATCGTAAAATACTCCACCGTGCTCAATCGTGACGCCTACATATTTGTATTAAATACATATAAAACGACTTAATTAAATTATTTTATGATCTGTAAAATGTTTCATAGCACACAAGTACAACATAGAGCGCTCTATTTGTCTAGTTTTAACGAGTTTCAGTAGTTAACCTCATCTGTAAAGACCACGGATTTCCTTCTTTATCTATGTAAATGACGTCACACTGTCCGGTGCAGCTAATTTCGGGCTCATCGGACCGTAACCTTAGGCTCATCTATATTTAGCGCTAGATAGCAGACGACGCGTTTTTGACCAGGTAGACGTTGAAGCGTAACCGTCAAAACAAGATTAAACAGCAGTCCGCAATTTTTCCTTGCGAGCGGATTGATCTGGAACAAACCAGTTCTAGCCGTTCGAGTAAACATGCCGAGTCTATTCATAGCTGTTGTGAAATATCCATTTTAAATGTACCACCCACTCTCGTATCAGACAATTTCAAGTTACGGTAGAGTAACTACTTGGTATTCGGTTTACTATTTTCACCATGTGTTATTTTACAGATAAAGTTACTGAGGAGAGGGGGTCACTCCTTTAGTTCTCTTATATATTAGTAAGAGACAGTGCTGCAGTGCAAATTATAATAACAACAAAAGAAGATACAATTGATTTATATTTTTACATTTTATTGACATTATTATGAACAAAACATAGTGTACATACATTATATCATAATATGTAATAAGCTTTCTTTCACAATCTATACAATCCAACAACTAGATTATCATCAACGTAACCTAATACCCATATGGGTATGATACATACTTCTTCTTCGCGATGACACGTTTGTCAAAAACTAGTTTATAGTCCTTCCTTTCACACTTAGTCACTAACTGTGCAGTATCTCTAACTCTTGAGATTTTGTGGGCATTCACCATCGATACCACGGCATTAGGACGTTTTGTTACTAAGTCTGTAATAACGTCAAAATTCACATTTAACATGTTTTTGCAATTGAGAGTGATCCCTCTGATCTTACAGGTGGTATCATTACCCAGTTTATCTGGTGTTTGGGTTCTGTATGCATAGTTTTTAGGCCCCCCTGTCACGAAGGTCAGTATTCTGTTTTTTGGAACTTCGTCGGTCAGATCCCCTAGATAGTCGCCCAAAGATGGTTTCCATTCCCCTTTTCGGGTGGAAAAGATCACTGAGTCAGTATCTGCATAAAGTGCCCTGGGGCCGAGATTTTCAAGGTAAGAATAGAGCTTAAGCCGAGCTTGCGCAGTTGTATACGCTGCAATGATGACATTGGTTTTGGGATTAGAGTCCACAAAGTCATGTTTGTATTTCCAGCGCATTTCAACAAATTCTTCGGACACGTAATTGACGCAAGTCACCTCCTCTCTATCAGAGGTTAGTTTGTCGAAGTATATAGTTGGGTCGTCAACCATGTCAACTTGGGCCATGTTTGATCTTTGTCCAAATTTCCCCCAAAAGGAGTTGAGCATAAGTTTGGCAAGTGCACGCAAACCTTTGTTTTTTTGGATTTTGTCATAGTCCAACAGTATACCTTCCTTCTCATGATACAGTCCTATATACTTTCTCTTGTCTTCTTCGGTCTTACACCAGTCAGGCCACCCACTGGCTTCCTGTTTAATTTTCAGGAATGTATTTACGTACTCTGTAAACAGGCCACCTGTCTTAGTCAATGGGTCATACTGCGATACTTGATCAAAGTGCCACACCTCGAATATCTTGTCAATCTGATACCCCTCATGCAAAGCTTTTTTAACCTCATCTGTCACCCAAGTCCCCGTCATAGAACGTTCGTCGTCCGTGTGTATACATTTGTCTTGACATTGGTTTTCTGCACACATCTTACAAAGATGAAACAGTAGTTTACCGTTCATTTTACAAGGTAAGACAGGATGAAAAAGATCTCTTGGTGGAATAACTTTACATTTGATAAGACCCTCGTAACTGTCCAGTGTGTCAAAGTTTTCAGTGATAATTTCAGGATGACCTAACGGAATTTTCCCCGTTTTATTCACCCACGGATACAGAGATGTTACATCATAATAGTCAATGTCTTCGTCAGCAGTAGCCTCTTTGTACAACGTATAGGCCTCGGTACGACCACCGTAAAAGGCGTCACGTGGTTCTAATGGAGTAACCAGCTCCAGTTTGTCAATATACGACTTCATAGCTGGATTTTCGTGACATTGTTTGTCAAAGTCAGCTTCCCAAATGCACCTATATGTATACCCTAGGTCTTCTAGATACTTTCTTTTCTCAAGAGTCCTGTCATACAAGTCCCCCATGGTCATTTGTGTCACCGGATTAATTGTAGAACGCGAATATCTAGCACCGCCATGGAATTCCAGTACTACCTTTTCACCAGACTCAGTTTCATGGTAACCATCCACGAGATAAGAGCCAATACATTTCTCACCACAATTTCTAGCATGCTGAATATCAAGACCTTCAGTATATGAAACGTATTTCAACCATTTTAGAGCTTTCCTGGATTGTTTTTGCTCTGGATTGTACCCATGATGAGGGATCAAGGCAATGGTTTCAGCTTGTAGGAAGTTGGTCCGAAACACCAAATTGCATGCGGAGGCGATAGTAATGCAATGGGAAAAAGGGTCAATGTTAGTGATATCCATAAAGTCGTCACAAAACTTCAGAGAGCAACGTCGTAGAATGTCGACGTCCGACCTACAATAACCTAACAATTCAGACTGGACATTGAATTTGTCGTTTTTATGCTGATCGTACCATTCTAAAAATTTATGTCTGTCTTCTGGCTTCATGCCATCGGGATTGTAATACTGAATATCGGGCAGTGTATCTAGTATCACCGATTGGTTTTCTTTTCTGTTAAATAAATGAGGGAAATAACCTTTGTTCAGTTCAGAGAAGCCAAACATCTCGGGTAGTTTTGCAAGTGCCATGGGCAAGAAGTTGATAGAATCAATCATTTTGATTTTGCACGATCGTACGGTGAGATTCATGATTTTCGCACCATTAGGTACAATGGTGGGAAGGATAGCATGATTGTAAAGATACTGCAATATTGGAAATGAATCGTAGCCTTGGAAGTTATGACATAAAACCGTTGAGTCGTAGTTAGCCTCCGAGAAGAGCCACTCACAGAAATCATTCAGTGTGCTTTCACCCTTGAAAACATGTTCTCGCGGACCACAGTGTTGACACTCCTCGGTTTTATCCATGCACGATGTACATACTTTGTGAGTCACACAGAGATTTGGATTATGTTCATAGCTACCACAGCTAGACTTAAAACAATTCTGACACTTTCCAAAGGCGTCGGGAGTATATCCTCTGTCACACTGTATCAGATCTTGCTGAGTGCACTCACAGTCGAAGAAGATGAAAGTTTGTGCATTTTCGATCTCGTCTATAGCTATCTCTTCTATTGACATGTGTTCAGTTCCAAAGTTGTCCTCCTCTGGCATCATGTAGCAACGATGGTCTTCTTCAAAGAAATCCTGACACACGGCACAGTAGATTTGTCCACACTTGTGTTTTTTGTCCAACTTCTTGTTGACCGTTTTCCCGCATTCCCTGCATCTGTAGATCGATTTACACGTAGCATTTCTTTGAGCTGTCATGCTCTTGTGGAGGTCATAACATTGCTGTCCTCGAAAAAAGCGATTACAGTCTTCACATTCAATCCATGGCTCGTCACATGCGTCATGCACCTTTCGACAATTGTGACATACACTGTTACATGCATGTTGTTCCTTATGATCATAACCTTTGTTGCACTGCGTACAAAAGTTGTTCCTGCTTAGAAATGCTGACATACTGGTTATGATATCATAATGGTTGTCATGATGATACAAATAAATTTTCATTTCTGCCTCTGGTCCACTGTATGTTATGCCATTGAAATATTCTTTGGAGACCACAGATATCTGATAGTCTGGTAGTATTTTCTGGAATCGTTTAATTTCCTCTATGCCACATTTGACAAGGGGCACGTCTGCTTGTTGGTGCAACTGTCTGGCCATTTCTTCTTGGACTTGTCGGTCTTGACGAATATTGTTCCACTGTTCATACTTATCCAATTTTGCCTTCGCCGTTACAATGGCTCTAGCACAGCAAATATCATCCTGATTCTGTATTCGTATGATACATCTTTTGTCTAGTAGGAATTTCTCCGTGTTGACGTATCTGCATCTTTTCCCAGCTCCACCAATAGGCATGTCCACGTGTGTCACTTCGAATATGATGATTCATCAATGACGAAATCTTCATTGGACTGTAGCACGCGCTCTATCTCTGACATAAATCGATCCGCGGTCAGTTCTGTTATCCGTAAGAAAGGGATAACAATGGGATAGTCCAGAGACGGACTTTGGACAGTCAGTCTTACTAAATCCTCTGACTTGGTTCCTTTTGTCAGATCAGAAAATATGGCGGTAAATAGTAGTTTTAGTGTCACATGTACACCTTCCTTCACTTCCAGGTCCTTAAAGTTGACCTTGTAAGTAGAAGCCGTTGTTCTGAACTTTTTCATGTGTTGTTCCTTGAGTTTTGATACTGTATAAAACTGTCGAGGGTCATCATCTTTTTTCAGTCTTTTTGCCACTGGACCATCTTCCGTATCACTTACTGGTCTTTTCTGTCCTCCACCCACTTGATGCACACGCTCTTTATGTCTGTTGAGCGTAAAAAGTCGACTAAACACCTGACCGCAGTCTTCACAATGTAGATTGTTTGAAGCAACATGTTTCTTTTTGTGCTGTTCCAAGTTAGCCCTTCGTGTAAAACCATGTCCGCTCTGATTGCTGGCCTGGAATATAATGAAAAGACTCTATAAATAATTGAAAGCAAACATAGCGCTGATCAACTAGTATGACTCATTCAATGAATGCATTCTGTACGTTTACACTTTATCAATAAAAAAACGAAATGAGTGTCAAGATGTTTCAAGCTGAGAGTCAGGCGAGACTAAGAAAAAGCCAGGCGAGACTAAGAAAAAGCAAGGCGAGACTAAGAAAAAACTCACTGTGCAGAGGCTTCTGAATTTTCTTTTTTGTTCAAGAATGCGGGTACGTCTTTCCTCCTTGTCAAATGATAAGAGCTAGCGAATGATCCTTATATATAGACATCCAATAACGCAACTGCGCATGACTGGTACCATAATGCATTCTGATTGGCTGATAAAAGCAAGTACCTAGAATGTGGTTATTATATGACTACAGACTCCCATTTGATCATTTGTGCTGTAGCAGTCATCGTGTAAATATGGATAATATAAAGTGCCCAGAGTGTAATCAGATGTTTTCAAGAAGAGACAATATGTTAAGACATCATGGACTGAAACATGGACAAGAAGCAAAGCTCAATGGGGCATATCCTCCTCCTCATTGGGAGCGCTGCCTCCTCCTCCTCCTCCTCCTCCTCCTCATCCGGTAGCGCATTTGGGAGTGCCTCCTCCTCCTCCTCCTCCTCCGGGAGCGCATTTGGGAGCGCCTCCTCCTCCTCCAGGAGCGCCTCCAGGAGCGCCTCCAGGAGCGCCTCCAGGAGCGCCGCCTCCTCCTTCTCCAGGAACGCATTTGGGAGCGCATTTGGGAGGAGTACCAGGAGCGCCGCTGGGAGCACAGAGCGATAAGGCTATTCTATTACACCACCCTTTTACCATGATGATCTCAGGACCTACAGGTACTTTGTTAATATTTCTTCTAAACTGATTTGTAAATAGCTACTAGCTAGTATCACAATTTTACCAGTATCACAATTTTACCAGATAGTATTTGTAATAGTTACATGCTAGTATCATTTATTGCGTATGTGTTAAAATATACTATTTGTAACAGCTACTTGTAAGTGTCAGTGATTTATAACACGTTTAAAAATAACTTTGTCTACGCCTTTCAGCCTGTGGGAAAACTACATTCGTGAAGAGCCTCCTGCAACACCATAACGACAGAATTCAGCCCTCCATCCAGAGAATCGTATGGTTATACAAGAGGTGGCAGCCCTTGTATGCAGTTATTCAGTCGACAGTGACACCCAAAGTTGAGTTTATACAAGGCATTCCTGGCGACTTAGATGATGACGATTTCTTTGATCCGACAGTCAATAACCTCCTTATATTGGACGACTTGTTTTCTGAAGCTGGCAAGGATAACCGCATTACTGGGTTATATACGGAAGGATCCCACCACCGATCACTCTCTGTGATTGGAATCAACCAGAACGTATTTGGGACCAAAGACCCAACCCAGAGGAGAAATTGTCATTATTTGGTTCTCTTCAAGAATCCCATGGACAGCCAAGCGGTCATGTCGTTGGCTCGGCAAATGTACCCCAGGCGCAGCGAGATCTTCATGAACGCGTTCACCAAGGCGACCAAGCAGTCTTACAATCCTTTGTTAATAGATCTGAAGCCGTTTACCCCAGAGCATGAACGACTTAAGCCTAGGGTTGTGTGGGTAGATGAAAAGGACAACAAATTGACCAATCAGGAGCCAGATATGTCCCCCATGACTATAAAAGAAGGCACGCCGCGCACTGTGGATCATTCTTCTGTCGGAGTTCAAACCGTCAACATCGACGCAGAGCAGCAAGACACAACCATGTCTGACAAGGTGAATGTCTGCGATGACTGCGGACTGCTTTTTGATACAGCGCACGACATACAGAGACACGTGAAACGGGGCTGGTGCGCCGAGAGTCAAGACGCACCTACAAAAAAGCGTAAACTGGAAGAAAGTGAATCCGAATCCACGGAACCTGTGCAAGACAATGAAGGATACCTTCAGTTGTGGCATTTAGCTAAGAAAGACGGGACCATTCGCTACAATGAGCTCTTTGACCGATTCGTCTCTCAGGGGGACTCTACAGAAGACGCCTCGGACATGGCGGACGAGCGTGTCAAACCCTATGAAGAAAAAGGCTTCTTCAGTCGGTACAGCATTTTACTGGAGACCTATTGGCTCCCACTACGGCACAACGCTGCGCATCAGACAGTATTGCGACAGATCCAGGCTCTCACTGACAAAGGCGTGGCAGTAACCTCGGCTGTAAAGAGGGTCTTGAGGAAATATAAACCCCAGTTTGAAGACCTCTTCGATATAGAAGTCTCTGAAGAGGAACTGGACAGCGGCGAAGAAAGCGGTGACACTGACGAGGACATATAATCGAGAACAGTACTATATACTAATCAGTTGCTGAGTGACATTTATCGTGAGCGGACATGGCACCGTGGGAGAATTATTTAAAGGCCATTTATTATGATCCTGCGCACCCTGCCAGTTTTGCGGGACCACAAAAGTTATATAAAGTGGTTCAGGGAGAGGGGAAATACAATATCGGATTGCATAGAATAAGGAAATTCCTGCACAATCAAGACGCCTACAGTCTTCATAAACCCGTGCGAAGACGATTTCAACGAAACCATGTAATAAGTGCTGGAATAGACGATCTATGGATGTGCGATTTGATGGATATGGTGAAATATGCCGATCAGAATGAGGGCTACAAGTACATTTTACTGGTCATCGATACCTTCTCCAAGTACGTCTGGCTACGACCTTTGAAACGGAAGACGGGTGAAGAGGTGGTTGAAGCCTTTGACGGGATCTTTACAACATCTGGACGAACTCCAGCGAAGCTCATGACCGATAAAGGTGAGTACACTTTCTTCATATTAGAAGGCTCTTTAATCTAATCATATGTGCAGTGGTGCTAGTAAGAGAAGTTAAAATAAGCTAACGGATAGTTATTCATGATATTTATGATAAAATGTGTTTTTAGAGGTTATCATTAAGATCTGTCATATATTTTACAGGTCAAGAATTCCGTGCCAAGAAAGTCCAGGCTCTGATGAAACAGCATGATATCCAGTATTTCCCCACCCAGAATGAAACGAAGGCCTCTACTTCGGAGCGAGCCATTCTCACAATCAAAATGAGGTTGAGACGATGGTTTACCTTTAAAGAGGACTATACATATATACCATTCCTACAACAGTTTGCAGACAGCTATAACAGAACGTTTCACAGGACCATTGGAATGGCACCGGCAAGTGTCAAAGACAGCAATGAAGAAGAAGCACGTTTGTCAACGTACTTCTCACAGCACAGGAAAGGAGTTAAATCCTCTCCAACGTTAAAGCCATTCAAATACAAAATGGGTGACTATGTCAGGATCTCCCATCTGAAAAGTGTCTTTACTCGGGCCTATGACGAAACCTATACGGGGGAAGTGTTTCGAGTGACCAGGCGTTATCATAGAGGAACACTGCCGATCTACAGGCTTGTTGACATGCAGCAGGACGATATCAAAGGAACCTTTTACCAAAGTGAACTTCAAAAAATAGACATAGACCCTGATCAAACTTGGAAAGTGGAGAAGATATTAAGAACCAGAGGCAAGGGGTCGAATAAACAGTACCTGATCAAGTGGAAATATTACGGGCCTCGTTTTAATTCTTGGCAGAAAGCTAGTGATATTCAGTAAACCTCAGATGCACTCTGTCAAATGTCATATTCTGTATATATAACTCGTATATATGATCCTAAAACTGGTTGTGTACATAATGTTTATATTGTTTAACCTTGTATATACGCCATGTCTGTTAATATAACCCATGTATCTAAATAATAAAAGGGTTGTATGTAAATTGATTGTCTCTGTTTTTTATTTCCCACACTTCCAAAAGTTTATAAATGAGACGCGTGCCGCTTTATTTAAACCATTACCCAAACGGCTGCTATAAACTACCTTATACGCTTCATTACCCGTACTATCGTCGGCTGCTTGTTAACTTCTACAGTAAAATATACTACTCGTTTAAACCTCGCATGCTACGGATATTTAAATATTTAAGCTTAAATACTGTAGTATAGAAAGGTGTACGAGCTGTATGTACAGCGATGTGAACGGCTCGGCTGTTAAACCCCCAATTGATGTGGGGAGAGCGACAAAATCGAAATGCAATTTGATTGGTTAGTAGGTGATTCACCTGAGCAGGTACGCCTCTAGAGAAGTGAAAATAGAAAGAATACAGCTGATTTTAGGTAAAGCGCAGCGCTTTTGATTATAAACAAATCTTACCTGATGTAACTGTAGGTACACACATTGGTATTAAATTAATGCGGTGTTAATTCAGCGAAGGCTGGCTGGAGAATGATAAACTATTTGAAGAAGTGGTAACCTTATAATCATTGCACAACACATTGAAACATGTCTCGGCATGTTTAATCGACCAGCCCGAACTGGTTTGATCCAATTCATTCCGTGCGCAAGATTTTTAGGATTTTTAACGTATTTATTTATTTGGGTTTTACGCCGCTTTCAACATTATTTCAGTTATATCACGGCGACAGTTCACTCATTCATGATCCCTGGGTAAACAAACCAGTACTAGGCTAGAAAATGTACCTTGCCCAAGGGCACTCCACCATGACCGTAGTGCAGCGGCTGGGGATCGAACCCGGGACACCCGGTTTCGAAATCCCCGACGCTAACCACTCGACCACAGCGGATTTTTAACGTATATGAGAGCCTTAGATATTTCTCCCAAAGTATAACTAGGACTGAGAGAGAGAGAGAGAGAGAGAGAGAGAGAGAGAGAGAGAGAGAGAGAGAGAGAGAGAGAGAGAGAGAGAGAGAGAGAGAGAGAGAGAGAGAGATAGAGATAGAGATAGAGAGAGAGAGAGAGAGAGAGAGAGAGAGAGAGAGAGAGAGAGAGAGAGAGAAATTAAACCCTATCTGTTTATGGAGATAAACGCCGGAGCACTGTTGTATAAAGTGTCGTCTGCTTACACCACTCAGTCGTCTGCTTAGGAATCTATTTTAACGATGAGTATAACGCCTTAAGTACGGAGCGTACGTTATATATTATGTACAAGAGAAAGTTGATGCAAGGCATCAATGTCGCCGGAAAAGACTGCATTGATTTATTTTTTAACACACATGTAGTCTTGACTTTCATTAGTCTAAACATACACATAATGTTTTCATAAGGATTAATTCCAGGATTTTTGAAATTCCACATAGATCTACAAATTTCAGGATTTCTTTTGGTCAGGATTTTGGATGTTTTGTATTTGTCAAAAAAAACAACAAATTAATACATTTTGGGATTTAAATCTACATGCAATAAAAAGCTATTAAACCCTTTCCATGTCTGAAGCAACAATGAAAACCTTTAATCGCTTAAAACATTGAGAAAACGGTTAAATTGCTGAAGACATGAACTTCCTCCTTTGTAATACTAATTATTTCACAAGTAGACCACACTTGTAACAATATAACAGCTAAATTGTTTATCTAAATCGTTGATGCATACAATATATGTGGCAAGTATGAAATTAATTGGGTGCGAAAGAGCAGATTTTCTTTATTTCTAAATCTATTGTTTATCAGAGTTTGTTCTTCTCTTAATTTGTTTCAACATTTAATATCACATATATTTAATCATTTAAGTGTGTAATATTAGCTATCTATCTGTAATAAGGTGTTTGAGCATTCTTTCGAAATGTTTACCCTCGTGTCAGGCTTCATCGAGTCGTAGTGTCAGACATCGAAGAAAGTGAATAAAAAATCAGGCAAAGCTTTAGTGCATGTTTTATTCCACTGCATTCGAGAGAGAAAAGCATTTCTATATTATCTTTCTTTCTCCTACATTCGACCCATGCATTCGTTTCGTGACGTTTAAGAAAAATCAATTTGTCGTGCGACATTTTTTGTCTGCATAACCTAGTCACTTTTCTAAGTTTACATGTACTTCCGGTTACTTCGCTTTGTTTACATTTTGGCAATATGAAACTAGGTCACAAACTGAGAAAAAGGCGTTTCGACGTTCACGACCGATAAACAGGCTTATATTTGAGACATATTTTCACAAATTATTTCTTATTTTTGTTTCT
>JASEVX010000004.1:896959-1151876 GCA_031761405.1 Serripes groenlandicus
GAACGGGACTTTACGGGGTTCACACATTACGACCGACCCATCGGTATCAGCATATATAATGCCGATAGAACTGGTGATTTACCGAGTACTTTCTCCTTTTGTCAAAACGTGCTTAACTCTATTCTGTATTAAAAGTTACTTTGATAGATTAACCCCTAGCCCACATATAGCCGCATTTTGAAGCCTCTACAACAGACGACCTTTAAAAGCATTGTAACAAATGTATATATAGTTCACGATGATCAGTTTCTCCTTTTGCTACAATATTTTAAAATATTTTCAAAAATAATTTAATTATTTCTAGAGATTTCTAGAGATAGTTTATAATTTTGCTCAAATACTTTTAATGTCGTCTGCAGATTAGATGTATGTGTGAAAGGGTTAAGCATACTTTCGTCTAGATGTGTATACACTCGTCTGTTGCGGATGTATTGTTTTTTTACAAGGGTTAAGCATACTTTTGTCTGGAGGTGTCTACATTTGTATGTTGCGGATGTATTGTATTTTGATAAGGGTTAAAACATGAAAACCTACACAGCTCTGGACTGGTGAAGTTCAGTTGAATACTCTCGTTAGAGGCAACATTCAAAAGTCGTGATACCATTCTGTCCACCAAGTTGATAAGGCTCTCCGCACCACTGTTGTTCTGCAATGTTTATTGAGTGATTGATTTGGGATTAAGGTTTTATTCAACACGTTATCAGTCATAATATCTTTATTATGAATGTAGTAACATATGTAGATGTATTTTAGATGTACACACACGATCCTAACACGGCTGCCAGTTCACCTACCCATGTGAGTTCCTGCTTTATGACAACAGTATTTCCAATCAACCGGGTGATTTTCCAATTATAGACTTTACTTCCATTGATTGAAGACAAATGATGCGAGTCACAAAGCCTTTTGTCAAACGTCTGAAAGAATTTGACCGAGCTGGTAAACAAGACATGGCATGTTAAGTTTCATCATGACTTACTGGTGAACAAATTTGTAAAATAAACCTAAATATTTAGGTTTCCTAATTTCTTACCATCTTCAGTTTTTTTCTCCTGAAATGTGCTTTTCTTGTGTTAATAAGATTACTTGCGACTTCCATGAAACACTGAAACAGAACAGAACATAACATAAGTTTATTACAATTCGAGCACATAAGTTCACATACTTGATAATGAAAATAGTTGTCATGAAATTGATTTTTTTCCAAGTAAATTAATGTAGTTATTTGATATATTTTATCATAAATATACTATTATGTATTTTAAAGCTGGGAAAACAAGACAAGTCATAATTGTAACACATGAGTGACAACATATTAATACAAATTGGACAAAAAAGGAATGGATACACTAGTAAATCTCAGCACTCGAAAATTAGTACATGTGGCAACAATATGATAAGCTGTTAAACGTCTTCCCAGATACAGTCGCATTGTTGACGTATCTGCATTAAATTACTTATTAAAATGTTGTGGCACATAGAGAAAAAACACGTCCTGTTGGGACAATGTTTTCATTATACTTTAATTTAATTCCCGCTTATGTCATCTGCAGCCGATTCGCCATTTGTGGCCAATAGTCAAAGGAAGCCTGACATTATTGTGGCAATAACTTATAAGTTCGAGTTCAATATTAATATAACACTGTGCAATGGTGTTGTCACAAATTTCATTATAAAGCATATAGGAACCAAGTACAAATATTATAGATGATATATGTGGATATTCGATACATACGTATGTATAAAACATTATCGAGAAAAGTGAGCCGAGCCCTAGAAGCAACTCGAACTGTCAATCCAGGGGTTGTGGGTTAGAAGCAATCAGTTCAAACCTCAATTAATCGAGAAAAGTATACAGAATCTCAGAATATACTACACTGAAGATTGTACGAAAGTACAAATTACAAATAGTTTATTCAGCGATACAAGGCATCCGGCTTACTTAAGAACATGAAAGTAGTTGTGAAAATAAAAAAAAGTTAACATTACAAAAGTTAATTTATCATAACGCTTGTTGGTGGAATGTCTTGAAAAAATCACTTTACTTCATGGATCAACGTGTTTTATAAGATCATTTTACTCAATACATATAAGTCTAAATAAACGGTTTCGTGCTGAAATGTTCAATCACAAAGAACGAAAGTACCGTATCTACCTTTTACCGAGTGCAGTGTTCAGATCGATGTACTCTCTTATCATTGGTCAATTAATGTCTACTGTATTCAATCATTATATTTAGAAGACGAGCTTCTCTCCGAACTCTTCAATTAATACACTATGTGCACCTACCTTTGTTAGAGTTTGAAGATCGGAAACCTCCAGAGTTAAGCTGTTTATAACTTCTTCTAACACACTTTCTAATTGGTGCATCTCATTCTTTACGCGGGTTGCAGGTTTTGTCCTGTTTGCCAACACCTTTAATGTCTCGAGGGCAGTTGTGTTTCCAGATTTCAGCTTTATGTAAGATATTTACAGGAAAGAAATTAAGTCCGTCATTATTGTTGCCTATCTCTTTTCAAAATTCAACAAAAGTATAGAAGATCTCAAGAAATGGAATAAATCATGGAATAAAGTTGAAAACATCGTAGAAAAAGGAGATATTGCTTATTATATTATGAGCAATTTCTCACAGTGTTTTCAAATATCGTCTGCTCCAGATGCGACGTAACGTCTCTACAAGCGGGAAAAGGCTAAAAAACACGTGTTATGACATGGTGTAGCAATCTTATCGTACACGTTTTTGAAGATGATATATAATTGAGCTCTGTGGTTAATACAAACGTTCGTTTTGAAGAATGTTGTTTGTGTGTATGTATTGTGTTTTACACCATTTACAACAATGTTTCAATTTTCCCCCAGCATGGCCGCGCATCTATTTGGCGTAATATGATCTTAATATTCAAGGTTGGTGATCATGGATTGACTCTCCCAGGGAGACGTCATTAATGACACTCTTAGATGTTTTCCAGACGATACCTTTAGCTCTATATATCTTTAAATCTTTCACTGCATAATTTAACAAAGTCAACTTTTCCATGTTGAAAATTAAACCAATCTATTTTTCGTCATACAGACAATTTAGTAAAACGTTATGAATAAGTGGCAAACAATGCATATTTCAGGGAAACAGCTTGGTACGCGCTGTCTCACTTGAATCTGCATTTTTTGCAAAACCCTTACATTGCCTTTTTCAGAGAAATAGTTAATGTGGAAGGTAAATACTCTGATAAGGCTGTACGGATTCACAGATTCGTCGGTGTATTCACTGCACGCTGATTCACTGAGACCAAAACTCGCTATACGAAGCTCTTATGTAACCTACCTTTTGCAGGATGTCTAAAGTTGTACCAGTTTGTACTGCTGTTGTTCCAGCTGAAAGCATGATAATTGAAGACATATTAAAAGGACTGTGTCACATGGTTTAGCCAGTGGAGCTAAAAAACAGTATATTGGTCATTTTTCGGATGGATATTTATTTCTCCAAGAGGTAAAGCAAAAACAAGGCGTGGCATCAGATCCTTCTGCCAATACTGAGCATGACTACATGTATGTTACTCGGATGAAAATCCTTCATTTACAATCCGAGATATGAATGCGGTCTTATAAAAATCAAACAACACATTTCGTTTCATACAGACCTAGACAATCCACTATTTAGGTTTCTCGAAAAGTGAACTTAAACATAGGTATGTTATTTCAACTAACATGTACTATATGTGTATTTGAGTCAGATTGTATTTTTAGAAAATGTAAAAGTAGCATTCTGACATTAGTCCTCACAAGGCGGACATGCAATAGTGTATGTTTTGCTGTCATATCACTGCATATATAGATGGTAGAATTATAATGTATTAAATGCTTACATGTTGGTATGGTTGTAAGAGCATTTGTTGAACTAAATGTTGGAGCCAATCTTGAACTAGATGTATGCACTGTCGTTGGAGTGTTCGTAGTTATTGTTGTTACTTCTTCCATATCGGCATCTGTAAAAGACAGACGTCCAACCTCGCTTTAGAAACAAGGCATCCAAATGACATATCTCATTAAAAGCAACACAAATATTTCATAAAATGTCCCAAATCAACTCTTGTCTATATTGGTTATCTACCTCGTATATATGATCACACGGTTTCAAACATGTATAGTGTCCTATACACGGGATTGAGTATACCTTTCCGACAAGTAAACGCATTTCGACACCATTGTAGCAGACGGCTTGATAATATGGTGGCAAAGGAAGAAATTGCTCATAATAATAAATTTCTCCTTTTGCAGAAGTTTTCCTCTCTTCTCGATGATTTCAGTTTCCCTTATAGAGATGTTCCATAACTTTGCGTAAATGTTTTCAAAGTTGTCTGCTGCACGTGTGTTGTATGTGGCATAGGGCTAAACATTTGTTGATAACAATTCACAAGTTTATTAGGTTTGACACATTCATTCAGTATATTCTTTGTTTACTTTGTGCACTGCGCGACTATTAATTCTAAGCAAAAAATACGGCGTCTTTAAAAGAGTATCAAGGGCGATGAACAAAATCCCAGGAATGAAGGAGGATACTGTTTAACCCTATTCCCTTATACACCGAGTCTGCAGTATATGATTCTAAAAACATCTAGACACGATAGGGAAAATCTCCATAAATGGATGCATAACTATTGAGTCGATTTGAAAACATCGTCATCGTATCAAAATTAAAAAATGCTCATTATTTGACAAGTGACAAAAGAATGTGGTTTAATCTTGGGTGCAGCTACACTGTTGCTTACCATACAGTCCTTTAATATAATAGCTGGTGTTGCAGGGTTTACGCGTTTTGTGATTTACAAGATAGTAATATCCGAAATCCTGGTCTGATTCCACACTATAGGTGTAAAATACCGGACTCCCTTCCTCTTTCGAGTAGTTTCTTTCTGACAGTTGACTGTCGTAGATTTGTCCACGCAGCCTGTTTAATGTAAAAACACATTGAATGAGTGAACTACTGAACCAGACATGTCAAAGATCAAATGTACTCTATTTAGTTGCAATGATACCCAGGGGTAACTATATAATTTTATACGTCTTAACTTATTTATTTATATCAATTTGTTAAGCAAGTTGTTTATCATTATTATAATTATACAAGTTCTTTCAATTTCTACTTATTTGAAGAAACCCCTTCATTAAGGTCATACTCCTATATTGTATACCTAATATGGTCAAATTTGATTTACGGATGCATCCTTTGAAAGAATAATGTAGCGTATCACAAAAGAAATAACCATGACAGGATAAGGACTCGAACCCAAATAAGGTCACTGTGAGCTTCACCTTCGACCCTATTACTGGAGGATATTGTCAGGGCAATCTTTCTAATACTGTATGTTGTACCTATACTTAACGACCGCCTCCGTGGTGTAGTGGTCGAACGTCCGCCTCGGGTGCGGGAGGTCGTTTCTTTCGATCTCCAGTCGGGTCATACAAAATACTTTATAAATGATACTAGTGGCTGCCCTCCTTGGCGATCCTGGTTGCGGGGTTAGCATTACGACTGAAATGCTGGTGTCAGGATGAACGGACCAGTAGTATTGGTAACTTACCTAGGAAATGCCATGATATAACTGAAAATTGTTGAAAGTGTCGTAAAACACCAAAGAATAATACTATTAACCTATACTAAACGTGGTAAAATTGTGCCATGTTACAAAATGATTAATTTTGGATTTCACCTTTAAAACCATGTGGGGGACTTTCAACTGTCTACAAACAAAATCTTGTTTCTGAGGGTAATGTAATTGAAGTAAAAGAAGCACTGTCAGACGGTTTGCCGAATTGTTACAAACAAAATCATGACCAAATCAAAGCGAACTGTTTATGAATACTACGAAAAGTAAAAACTACAGTTAAGTGAGCGTTACAATTTAAATAATTAAATAATCCATGATATTGTGTCGAATCGAATCGCAATATCTATACGGTTGAATTTTTTTTTGAAAGTTATTCCAAGAGTTGTGTCCCTTCATCATAACGACGATGGTATCGCACTCCCGATTTACTTTGTCATTAATTATAGTTTGATTTACAAAGGTCCAGTCGACAAGATATTATGAAATTCGTTGTTCGCGAATAAAATGTTTTGTATTTGTTTATACACTATATAACCGAGGTACTCTGCCTTGGGAAAGGCACACACTTCTTAGTCGAGTACTGTGTTGTAGCCAGATATCGTGTACACATGTTTTGTCGCTTAATATAACAAAGTTACTGTTACAAACCGACGTAAAACTCAGGAAAATGTGTTACTTAATGCTTACATATCCCAAACCAAAAGCTACATGTAAATATTTAAAACGTTTTAAGCACCAATAACAATATTGAGGCGTCTTCAAACAAGATAGCTCGTAACAAGCTGTCTCATCTGAAATCAGAATTGTTTGCCCTTGAGTCGTCCACAAATTACAAAACACTTATTACACTAAGATTATTTAACATGGAAGATTTCACTTTAGTAAATGTGGCGCTGAAAGAGTAAACACAAATGAACGAGCATCAAGTTTCCAATATTTCAAATAACTTACTTGTCTATTTTCGCCAATTTCCTGCCATTATGCTTCATCAAAATAGACCCGTTGGAACATTTGGCAGGTATCCTAAATATTACTGTATCTCCAGTTTTTACCATAAAGGCTTGCTCTGAAAGACAGAACATATTTCGAAAAACAAACAGGATAATCCTGTTCCAACATGTTGACGCATCTGCAGCAGACGTCCTTTGTAAAAAAATATTGCAAATGGCGAAATAGATTGCTCATTCATGAGCATTTATGATCAATTTCTACATTAGTTACAATAATTTCAACGTTTAAATATTTATACTTTAGTTTATTAAGAAATTCAACATTGTTGTATATACATTTCTAAGCTCGTCTGCTGCTGATGTATTGCTTATTTTAAAAGCTTAACAGTTGGCTCGAGAATGTTTATGTCAAAACAAACGTAATTGTAAATATTCTGATTAATAAGTATCAACATTCTTACAGTAAAATAGTTGCATATGTATTTTATATTCAGATATATTACAGATAGCTGCAATGGAGTAACGAAAAATCTATTTAACAAGTGATTTGATTCCTGCCAAGATATCAAGTGATACACGTATTATGATTTGCATCTTTCATGCGATAGCCATGTTTTTCCCCGGTGTCTCCCGGTGTTCATCGGTTATATTAAACATTTAATAACAACTGGGACGGTCTGCCGGATCGAGCCGGAACAACAAGGTTCATATCGGATCATCTTGAACTTCTACGGTGCCGCAGCGGTTGTTTTCAAGGTTTGACAATGTTTCTCCCGAACCATTATCCGGATGAGAATGGGACTTTAGTTAAAACGAAAAATGGTAGGCTACCATAAGTTATAATAGAAATAATCGTTGAAAGTAGAGTTAGTGTTACCCATAGCATTTGCCGGTTGCGATTGGGAGTTCACCGTAACCCGATACGAAACCCGATGCATACATACAAAGCAAATGACAACCTAAATAAGTAAATGGAGTATTGCAAGCAATACACAAGCATACATTTTGGAAACAAATGTACCTTGATCATTAACTGGTACCAGATAACTGAAAATGAGTGTTGTCCATATGATAGACAGCACAATAAGTAACAGTTAACAATGTGCACGATTAGAAATTCTAGAGATTAGTGCAATTTGAAAACAATCAGGTATGAACATTTCATTTTATTACAAACAAGAGCTATCATAGCAATAGCAGTAATAGTTTTTGAGAAATGGCTAAGTATGCTAAACTAACTAAAACAAAAATGTATAAGTTGAAACAGGCACTTTAGAGGTATGCCCATTGGCATACATATTATTATAATGGTCCTGATTAAATGTGTGAAGTTTTAGAGTTGTAGACATGAAATTGCTGACCAAAGTCTTCAAGTATTACATTGACCTTTGGAATAAATTGCTTGTTTTTGTGCATGGCACATCGTCTTGATATGAACAATAATTGTATGAAGTTATATCGAAATAAATCGATGCAAGCATGTAAAGACTAGTACGTTTTCATCTATCTTAGTTTGTGCAATCCAGTACGTTTAAATGTTATTTTATGTTTGCAACATGTTTTTATCTATTGTAATGTCTACAGACCAATATTTTCATATATTTTTTAAATTTGTACAGACCAGTATGTTTTCATCTATTTTAATGTGTACAGACCAGTATGTTTTTATCTATTTAAATGTTTACAGACCAGTATGTTTTCATCTATTTTATTGTTTACAGACCAGTATGTTTTCATCTATTTTAATGTGTACATACCAGTATGTTTTCATCTGTTTTAATGTGTACACACCAGTACGTTTTAATCTATTTTAATATGTACAAAACATTATTGTTTACATCTATTTTCATATATTTTTAATATATACAGACCAGTAAATGTTCATCTATTTTAATGTGTATAGACCAGTAGGTTGTCATTTACTGTAATGTATACAGATCAATACGCTTTTTGTATATATTACTTGAAAGTCTGTGTACAATTAACACATGCAACTCTTAAAACATAATATGATTTTAACTTTTTGATATCTCGATTAAGATTTGTTTACACCAACAGTCTGTTTTATTATTTTCTTTCGTCGTTTTTGTTTTTGTGAACATCACGACGATGTAAATTGCTATGAACAATAATTGTATGAAGTTATATCAAAACGAATCATTCAAACAGACTAGTACGTTTTCATCTATTTTAGTTTACAATCCGGTACGTTTTCATTTTCTTTAATGTGTACAGACCAGTATATTTTCATCTATTTTAATGTCTACAGACCAGTACGTTTTCATCTATTGCTTACCATTCGGTCCTCTCATATAATAGCTGGTTTTGCACTCTCTATTCGTATTCTCATTTAAAAGATAGTAATATCCGAAATCCCAGTCTGATTCCACACTGTAGGTGTAACATATAGGACTCCCTTCCTCTTTCGAGCAGTTGCTTTTTGACAATTGACTGTAAAAACACAAGGAATGAGTAAACTTTTGAACCAGACTTGTCAAAAGTCAAATGTACACTATTTAGTTAAAATGGTACCAATAGGTAACTATATAGTTTTATACGTTTTAAACTTTTTATTTATATCTATTTGTTAAGCAAGTTGCTGATCATTATTATAATTATACAAGTTCTTTCAAGTTCTACGTGTTTGAAGAAACCCCTTCATTAAGACCATATTCCTATATTGTATACCTAATATAGTTAAATGTGATACACGGGTGCATCTTTTGAAAGAATAATTTAGCATACCACAAATGAAATCACTATGACAGGATAAGTTAAGGTCTCGAACCCAAAAAAGGTCACTGCGAGAGTAAAATTCGACCATATTAATGAAGGATACTGTCAAGGCAATCTTTCTTATACTGTCTGTTGTACCTATACTTGACGACCGCCTTCGTGGTAAAATGGTATATCGTCCGGCTTGGGTGCGGGAGGTATTGTGTTCGATCTCCGGTCGGGTCATACCAAAGACTTTATAAATGGCAGTAATGGCTGCATTCCTTTGCGATTAGGGTTACGGGGTTAGCATTACGACTGACATGTTAGTGTCAAGATGAACGGACCAGTAGTACTGGTAACTTACCAAGGAAACACCGTGATATAACTGTAAACAAGTGTAAAAAGCGGCGTAAAACACCGAACAATAGTAATAATAACAATAATTATAACCTATACCATACAAAATGTGTTCAATGGACTTTTAGATTTCATCTTTGAACCCCTGTGGGGGACTGTCAACTGTCTACAAAACAAATTCTATTACTAAGGAAAGTAGAATAAAAGAGACGGCAGCACTGTCAGACGATTTGCCGAATTGTTACAAACAAAGTCATGACCCAATCACAGCGAGCTGTTTTTGAAAAGTACGAAAAGTAAAAACTACAGATAGAGTGAGTGTCACAATTTAAATAATCTGTGGTTATGTGTCGAATCGAATCGGTTGAAATTTAATATGAAAGTTATTTCAAGAGTTGTGTCCCTTTAGCATTAGTTTATTGAAATCGCACTCCCGCTTTACTTTGTCATTGATTATAGTTTGATTAACAAAGGTCCAGTCGACAAGACATTATGAAATTCGTTGTCCGCGAATAAAACGTTTTGTATTTCTTTATTTACCATATAACCGAGGTGCTCTGCCTTGGGAAAATGCACACACTTCCTAGCCGAGTACTGTTTAGTAGCCATATACCATGTACAAGTATTGTGTCGCTTAATATAACACAATTACTGTTAAACAACGACGTAAAACTCAATAAAAATGTGTTAGTTAATGCTTATATATCCCAAACCATAAGCTACATGTAAATATTTAAAACTCTTCAAGCACTATTAACGCTATTAAGGCTTTTGTAAACAATACAGCTTGTATCTTCTGAAATCAGCATTGTGTGAACTTTAGTTATCCAAATATTACAAGACTTCTAATATTCAACATGGAAGAGTTTACTGTAGTAAATGTGGCGTTGAAAGAGTTAACACAAATGCAGTAGCATCACATTCAAATAACTTACTTGTCTATTCTCGCAGCTAAAAAGCCATAATGTTTCCATAGTGAATACCCATTGGAACAGTTGGCAGGTATCCTAAATATAACTTCATCTCCGTCGTTTACCGTAAATATGAAGGTTTGTCCTGTAAAACAAAACTTCAGGGTATGTTTCGAAGTACCGGGGCGCCAATCCGGGACAATGGGAATGAAGCTTTAGTTAAAACGTAAAAATGGTAGGCTACCAACAGTTATAATAGAACCAATCTTTGAAAATAGAGTTGTTGTTACCCATAGGTATGAACATTTTATTTTATTCCAAATAAAAGCTTTCAAAGCATTACTAGTTTTTGAGAAATGGCTTTGCATGCACAACTATATCAAAACTGTATAAGTTGAAGCAGGCATTTTAGACGTATGACCCTTGGCATACATAGTCTTCTAATGGTCCTGATTAAATGTGTCAAGTTCTAGAGTTGTACACATGAAATTGCTGCGGACCAAAGTCTTCAAGTAATATATTGACCTTGGGAATAAGTTGCTTGTTGTTGTGCATGACACATCAGTTTGCAATGAACAATAATTGTGTGAAGTTATATCAAAATCCATTCAAGCATGTGTAGGAAACAGCCCGGACACGTCAGAAAATCATGAGATTGTTTGGGTTCAAATTGTGACATTGACCTTGATGGTAGGTGTCTAGTTGTTGTGCACGACACATCATCTTGCTATGGAACAAATTTGTGAAGTTAAAGCAAAATCCATGCGAGTATGTAATACACAGCCCAGACATGACACAAAAGCCTGATATTGTTTGAGCCTTAACTGTGACCTTGACCATGGGCGTACAACAATTAGGTGGACGGTTGATGTGGATGACACATTATATTGTTAGGAGCAACAATAGTTTGAAGTAATATCTAAATCCATTCAAGCATGTAGGAGATACAATTCGGACACGAAATTGCGGACGTAAATTGTGTGAGCCCAAGCTGAGACCTTGATATTAGGAGTATGTGACCGGGTGATGTGCATGACCCATCATCTTGTTATGGAGAATAGATATGTGAAGTAATATCAAAGTCCATTGCAGCATAGCGAAGATACAGCACGCACATTAAATTATAGACGGGAATTATGAGTACATGTAGGTGGCTGAGTGATGTGCATGACACATCATCTTGTTTTAGATAATAATTGTGTAAAGTAATATCAAATTCATTCAAGCATGTTGAAGATACAGCACGGACACGGATTTGCGAATTGACTGACTGACGGACTGATTGATGAACGGTATGACGGACGGATGGACGGACGGCCGGACGGACTGACTAACGGAAGCGAACAAATCTTAATTCCTAAAACCGATCTCCGACCGGTAGGGGACTCATAACCTTCATCTTTTATTTTAATCAGAGGACTCGATAGGGGGACCAAACTGGTATTTTCCTCACAATATATATGCTAATACTCAACCAAATTCTACAGTTTGAGTATTCAAATGAAACGTCTTAGTGAAACAATTATTCTGAGAACCACAACATAGGGTTTGAGTGTCAAATAAAGATTTTAGAAAATCTAAAATGCCACTTATCTAGAGCTTTGGGTCCGTTTTCACCAACTGGACTACTACAGAGATAAAATTAAGATTTAAAAATACTTCACTTTCGTCTGAAATCTTCTGTGGACTCGCGACCAACCGAACATGGGGTAATTCGAGTATATCGTTTAATTTGAACCATTTCCTGAAACGGATCCGTTTTTCAAAACAGCGTACTGACAGTTCTGATTGCTTAGCTGTGCTTTAATTCTTGATATCATGTTATCCCCGGGTAGAGTATCATAATACAAAGTGTAAACGATATACGAAGCTGACAAAACATAAATTAATTTAGCATAAATCCAGCGATCACTCGAACACGTCGATAACTCGAAGTTGTTTATGTGTTTCTTTTGACTTCGAGTTATCGAGAGTTCATTGAATATTCTGTCAGACCTGTGTTAATATCACCTTTGTTTAACTATTGCCTGTCTATTGCAACCTCACATTTAAATTCGCAATTACTCATTTTCTGCATAAATGATTCTGAAATAAAGACAACCTATGATCAAAGACCATATTGTTCTCTTCCAAAGGGTGGCTTTTAAACACAGGTTTGACTGTACATGTACTTTACCAAGGAGTTGTTGTGCAGCAAGCTGTACGGACATCAGTATTACAGCTATCAATATAAATCCGGTAATATGACTGAATAGATTCATGTTTGCGACCGCTCGAAGTCTGAAATCATTTACAAAATAAACAGGTTTAATACGCCATCACATAAAAACTCTTTCTGACGGCTATGCAACGGAAGAATCTTTAAAACATTGAGGAAAAATGAGAAATTGTTAATAATGAGGAATATATCTTTTCTCCACAGTTTTTGTTTCAAATTTAACTTTCATTTTCGAAAGATGTTTCAACATTTTGCCTAGCTATTTTCAAATTTGTCTGCTGCAGATTTGCTGTAGGCGACATCAGGTGATTTGGGGTATTACTTGCATCTGCGTACAGTAAAGACTCAGTTAGACTTTACATACGAACAGTCTCACACAAGTCTTTCCTGTATTTCTTTATGTTGTATAGACCAAAATGCATCTTCTGGCAAACTATTTAAAATGAAGATCAACTAGTTACACACACATGTGCATTTAAATGATATACATGTACATCTAGGAAGTCAATAAGACGCCAGATCGACGGACACGAAAGTCTTCACTGTTCTACTGTATGTTATATAGACCTATATGCATCTTTTGCAAACTATTTCAAACTGTAGGGTAACTAGTTACACACACATGTGCATTTAAATGATATACGTGTAGAATGTCAATAAGACGCCAGATCGACAGACATAATCGCATAGAAACATATACGTGATCCTTATATACACATATTTGAGTCATAGTTGAGTTAAATCTGACGAATTTGGGGTCTAACTTGCTCAATCAGTCAATACTCAGTTAAGCCTGTGCATACGTACAGTCTCCCTAAAGTATTAACTATCCAACCTTATGTTGTATAGACCGAAATGCATCTTCTGGCAAAACATTTAAAATTGTAGCTCAATTAGTAACACACAAATGTGCATTAAATGATATACAATCAGGAAGTCAATAAGACGCCAGATCACCAGACACGATCGCGAGAACATTTACGTGATCATGACCTATACACAAATATTCGAGTTGTGTCTGATGATTTCGGGGTCTTACTTGCCTCTTCGTTCAGACAAGACTCAGTTGAGCCTCTGCAATCGTACATTCCCACCAGAGTTTTCCACCCTTGTGTAATATATACCTAGAAACGCAAACCACCAAATATACACAGCCTTTCCTCCCAAGAACAACCAAACAAACCACCAACATCATTAGAAATAACGTCAACAAAAAAAAAGTAGAAAACAAAACAATCAGGTAAATGGCTGAAAATATCAACGTATGGGAAAGGATTACGACCAGCTGGAGAATACTCATTACTATGTAAGGCTGTAATGTAGAGCTCTCAGCCATTCCAAAAGAAAATATATATGCAACAACCAATAGAATTCGCGGTAGAAAAAAAGAGTAAAATCCAAAAAGAATTAAACCGATTTCTAGACGGCGGACTAATTGAAAAAGCATCTAGCGACACTGAAAGGCAGAAGCCGCTATTCACGGGATGTGTCCAAAAACGTTAACATTTGGGAAAGGGTCTAGTTGCTTTTCATTGAAGTGATTGTTGTTTTTGCTTGTTAACCCCTATTCCCACAATATGACGCTTTCTGACGCCTCTGCAGCTGATTACTTTTGAAAACATCGTAATAAGCAATTTATCATTTGACACAATGTACGTAATGCAATACTTGTAGAGAGTAATGTTTAGTAAGAGAGTTTCCATAAAAGCGTCTGCGGCTGATTTGTTGCATGTTGGAAAGGATTACATATCACGTATTTGCCTATATGTAACAGAAAGAACTTTATATTCAATGTCATCATGAGTTAATCTCCGCCTCGGTGATGTAGTGGTAGAGCGTTTTTAGCTTGTGTGGAAGAGCGCGGGTTTGATCCCCGGCCGGGTCATACCAAATACTTAATAAATAGTAAAATGGTAATAACGGCTGTTTCTTCTTGGTGCTCAGGAGTGTGGGGTCATCATCAAGAATGACTCGCTAGTGTAATGATATCTCCTTGGTGCTCAGGAGTGTGGGGTCATCATCAAGAATGACTCGCCAGTGTAATGATATCTCCTTGGTGCTCAAGAGTGTGGGGTCATCATTACGACTGACTCGCCAGTGTAATGACATCTCCTTGGTGCGTAGGAGTGTGTTGTCATCATTACGACTGACTCGCTAGTTTAATGACATATTATTGGTGCGTAGGAGTGTGTTGTCATCATTACGACTGACTTGGTAGTGTAGTGATATTTCCTTGGTGCTCAGGAGTGTTGGGTCATCATTACGACTGACTTGGTAGTGTAGTGATATCTCCTTGGTGCTCAGGAGTGTGGGGTTATCATTACAGCTGACTTGGTAGTGTAGTGATATCTCCTTGACGCTCAGGAGTGTGGGGTTATCATTACAGCTGACTTGGTAGTGTAGTGATATCTCCCTGGTGCTCAGGAGTGTGGGGTTATCATTACGACTGACTCGCTAGTGTAATGATATCTCCTTGGTGCGTAGGAGTGTGTTGTCATCATAACGACTGACTCGCTAGTTTAATGACATATCATTGGTGCTCAGGAGTGTGAGGTCATCATTACGACTGACTCGCTAGTGTAATGATATCTCCTTGGTGCTCAGGAGTGTGGGGTCATCATTACAACTGACTCGCTAGTGTAATGATATCTCCTTGGTGGTCAGGAGTGTGGGGTCATCATTACAACTGACTCGCTAGTGTAATGATATCTCCTTGGTGCTCAGAAGTGTGGGGTCATCATTACAACTGACTCGCTAGTGTAATGATATCTCCTTGGTGCTCAGGAGTGTGGGGTCATCATCAAGAATGACTCGCCAGTGTAATGATATCTCCTTGGTGCTCAAGAGTGTGGTGTTATCATAACGACTGACTCGCTAGTGTAATGATATCTCCTTGGTGCTCAGGAGTGTCGGGTCATCATTACAACTGAATTGGTAGTGTAATGATATCTCCGTGGTGCTCAGGAGTGTGGGGTCATCATTACAACTGACTTGGTAGTGTAGTGATATCTCCTTGTTGCTCAGGAGTGTGGGGTCATCATTACAACTGACTTGGTAGTGTAATGATATCTCCGTGGTGCTCAGGAGTGTGGGGTCATCGTTACAACGACTTGGTAGTGTAGTGATATCTCCTTGTTGCTCAGGAGTGTGGGGGTCATCATTACAACTGACTTGGTAGTGTAATGATATCTCCGTGGTACTCAGGAGTGTGGGGTCATCATTACAACTGACTTGGTAGTGTAGTGATATCTCCTTGTTGCTCAGGAGTGTGGGGTCATCATTACAACTGACTTGGTAGTGTAATGATATCTCCTTGTTGCTCAGGAGTGTGGGGTCATCGTTACAACTGACTTGGTAGTGTAGTGTTATCTCCTTGTTGCTCAGGAGTGTGGGGTCATCATTACAACTGACTTGGTAGTGTAGTGTTATCTCCTTGTTTCTCAGGAGTGTGGGGTCATCGTTACAACTGACTTGGTAGTGTAGTGTTATCTCCTTGTTGCTCAGGAGTGTGGGGTCATCGTTACAACTGACTTGGTAGTGTAATGATATCTCCGTGGTGCTCAGGAGTGTGGGGTCATCATAACAACTGACTTGGTAGTGTAGTGATATCTCCTTGTTGCTCAGGAGTGTGGGGTCATCGTTACAACTGACTTGGTAGTGTAATGATATCTCCGTGGTGCTCAGGAGTGTGGGGTCATCATTACAACTGACTTGGTAGTGTAGTGATATCTCCTTGGTGCTCAGGAGTGTGGGGTCATCGTTACAACTGACTTGGAAGTGTAATGATATCTCCTTGTTGCTCAGGAGTGTGGGGTCATCATAACGACTGACTTGGTAGTGTAGTGATATCTCCTTGGTGATCAGGAGTGTGGGGTCATCGTTACAACTGACTTGGTAGTGTAGTGATATCTCCTTGTTGCTCAGGAGTGTGGGGTCATCGTTACAAATGACTTGGTAGTGTAATGATATCTCCGTGGTGCTCAGGAGTGTGGGGTCATCGTTACAACTGACTTGGTAGTGTAGTGATATCTCCTTGTTGCTCAGGAGTGTGGGGTCATCGTTACAACTGACTTGGTAGTGTCGTTTTAAATGGACGAGTAGTACTGGGAACGCAGTGATAAGCTGAAAGATTGTTGAATGCGTTGTAAATAGCATACACTTTTTTTCAATTCAAATTATTTAGTTAAATATGGCCACCGGCTTTTACATACACGGAAAGCATACAAAAACACATGTAGTACAACCAATGATAACATAAAGAAATAAAATTGATTAGATTGAAAATATTATAGTTCGTTTATCAACATATTTCGTTTCTCCATAGCATGATATATGAACGTTGTTTTGAACAGAAAAGCAAACTGGTCAACTTATGGTAAAAGTATCGGATACTCCCACCAATCAAACAACATGTAGTATGTAAACCACACATAGTCTTTTCAACGTATACTTATTCAGATTTACCCAACACATAGTTAGTTATATTTGTGTTACTCTAAAATATTTTGAAGACAAATTAGAGTAATAGGTTTAGGATCCATCCACCAATCAAACTACGGTCATTATGTTACACTCGACAGGTTGCCCTTTCAGCGTTTACATAACACATTGTTAAGTATGAGTGTGTTACTGCAAAACATGTTTTCTCCTAACTGGACAGCTTAGGGTAAAACAGTCGGTTTCAGCCATCATTTATACTACATGTTGTTTTATGTAACACACGACAGATGGCAAATTCAGCTTAAAGTAATTTAAAACTGTGTTACCATAACATATAGGCTAACAGATGTTCAGAATATCGATGAAAGACAAACACTCATTCACGCAACTTCCGTGTCAGATAATATTTGAATTCACCCAATCTTGTCCATGTGTTGGATGATCTGTACGTCGACTTATAAATTCGCGGCTTCTCAGTCATTATCTCTCATCAAAGTTCTACTTTTCTTTTTAAGAGTTTTTATTTTCTGCAGGAAGACACCCTTTCGTACAGGAAATGATTGGGGTATTTGTGTATACGTATATTGATAGACTCGACCTAGAACACTGTTGGCTTATCCTACTGAGTACGGTTTTAAACAAAGTTTGACAATAATGTAAACTAAAATACAGTATTGTATTGTATACGAACCTGTTTATCGGTCTGCACATTCTTGCAGTCTTATCTTATTCCACAACGTCCGCTATTCATTTATCTATTACTTGCAAAGACAATTCCAATAATGGGCATGATTCGGCGTTGCCATATTAAGTATACCAGCGGTAATGGTGATTAACAAAGAAGACGTCGTTACCATACTAAGCATACCAGCGGTAATGGTGATTAACACAGAAAACGCCGTTGCCATAATAAGTATACCAGCGGTACTGGTGATTAATACAGAAAACGCCGTTGCCATAATAAAGATACAAACGGTACTGGTGATTAATACAGAAAACACCGTTGCTATAATAAGTTTACAAGAGGTCCTGGTGATTAACGCAGAAAATACCGTTGCCATAATAAGTATACGAGCGGTACTGGTGATTAACACAGAAAGCTCCGTTGCCATAATAGGTTTACCAGCGGTCCTGGTGATTAACACAGAAAATGCAGTTGCCATAATAAGTATACGAGCGGTACTGGTTATTAACACAGAAAACGCTGTTGGCATAATAAGTATACCAGGGGTACTGGTGATTAACACAGAAAACGCCGTTGCCTTAATTTGTATACCATCGGTTCTAGTGATTAACACAGTAATTGTCGATGCCATATTAAGTATACCAGCGGGAATGGTGATTCACACAGAAAACTCCGTTGCCATAATAAGTATACGAGCGGTAATGGTGATTAATACAGAAAACGCCGTCCCATTAATAAGTTTACCAGCGGTCCTGATGATTAACACAAAAAACGCCGTGTCCATAATAAGTATACGAGCGGTACTGGTGATTAATACAGAATACGCTGTTGGTATAATAAGTATACAAGCGGTACTGGTGATTAACGCAGAAAACGCCGTTGCCATAATAAGTTTACCAGCGGTACTGATGATTAACACAGAAAACGCTGTTGGTATCATAAGTATACGAGCGGTACTGGTGATTAACACAGAAAACGCCGTTGCCATAATAAGTTTACCAGCGGTTCTAGTGATTAACACAGAAAACGCCGTTGCCATAATAAGTATACGATCGGTACTGGTGATTAATACAGAAAACGATGTTGCCATAATATGTATACCAGCGGTACTGGTGATTACTACAGAGAACGTTGTTGCCATACTATGTATACCAGCGATACTTGTGATTAACAGAAAACGATGTTGGAATAATAAGTATACCAGCGGTACTGGTGATTAACAAAGTAAACGCCGTTGCCATAATAGGTCTTCAAGCGGTACAGGTTATTAACACAGAACACACTGTGAAAGGATCTAAATTTTAGCATGCGATCTATAAACACTGACACACAATCTTGTTTCTGGAAAAACATAGAAAGCTTCAGTTTTTTTCAATGAAAACAGCATTTGCTTTGATAAAAACAAATTGGGTTTTTCACTTTTAAGTTCATTGTCTATTAAACACAGGACCTGTTATGATTAACTTAAACGCCATTGTCAATATTCTGCGAAGAGTTTATGAAAAGGACAGCTCGCATTTCTCACTGAGCAAGTTTAAAACTATTGTCATTGCTCAATTACATTTCGTTTTAATTTGATGGCCTGCGAAGAGTTTATGAAAACGCCTCATGTCTATTAAACACAGGACCTGTTATAATTTACTTGAAGACCATTGTCAATATGTTGCGAAGAGTTTATGAAAAAGGCAGCTCGCATTTCTCACTGAGCAAGTTTAAATCTATTGGCATTGCTCAATTAAAGTTCGTTTTAATTTGATAGCCTGCGAAGTGTTTATGAAAACGACTCATTAAACGCAGGACCTGTTTTCTTTAACTGGAAAGATAATGGGATAGCTCAATAACAGTGTGTTTCTATTCAATATTCTTCGAAGAGTTAATGAAGGAGACAGTTCACATTTCTCATTTGAGCAAATTTAAAGCTAATGTCATAGCTCAATTAAAGTATGCCTTTATTCAATATTCTGAGAAGGGTTATTAAAAAGGACATTTCACTTTTCCCACTTGAGCAAGTTTAAAGCTAATGTTATAGCTCAATTACAGTATGTTTTTATACAATATTCTACGAAGAGTATTAATATTTTCCATTTGAGCCAGTGTAAAGAAAATTGCATAGCTCAGTAACAGTTTTTTTATTTAATATTCTGCGAAGAGCCTTTTAAAAAGACAAAAAATATTTTGACTTGAGCAAATGCAAAGCAAATAAAGTCAATCTTGCTGTTGGGTAGAACATCTTTACTTTAATTTGTTCCCAATATATTTCATAAATATGTTTATTGTCCGTATGTGTCTACCTTGACAGAGGTCTCATATGTCAATATCTCTAGACAATATTAAGTTCAAAATGTGAACAAAATGTATACCAGATATCTAAGATTCCCTTTCAAATGTAGCTCGAGATGGCCATTTACCTAACTCGTTTTAATGGTGTTTTAAGCGGTTTTCCTACACTGTATTATTTATATCACCATGTTAGTTACGAGTATTTCTGATCCATTTAACGCTAGTTCCTTAATCCTGAGCACGATGGAGGGCAGACAAATACACTAATGTTAAAGCCTTTTTTTATGACTTGGCAGGGGATTGAACCGCAACCTCCTGCATCCGAGGAATCTTGAAATGAAATGGTGTATGACTTTAGTGTCATAATACGCATTTTCCTACTAGAACCAAGTAAGCATTTAATTTAAACTATCCAACTTGCAGACGCCTTTTGATGGAACCTCTGCAATAGACTTGTGACAACACCGAAGCAAAATGAGAAATTGCTTATTTAGATCAGTAATTAAACTTACATTGATGGAGATAGTAACATAGAGGAGCAAAATCAGGTGCCGCCGATTTGTTGTATATTGTAAACATATCAAACGGGCTTTCTACATCTAAGTATGTCAGGGAAACGTCTTTCCATAAGGGCAACGACATCCTAAGACGGGTCCTACCACACGTAACAGCTCTCAGAATTGTGGGGTTAGCCTTACGACTGACTCGCTGGTGTCAGGATAAGCGGGCTGGTAATACTACTGTAAAATTGTTTGAAGAGGCGTTAAACAATATGCAAAACAAACAATCATACGTACAACCTATCAAAATATTTTATACGAACCTCGGAACACATTATACATTCATTATTCTTGAAAATTAACTGGAAGAGTTCAGTCATAAGTCATAAGTCGCCTTTATGCGTATTGCATGTATGTGAGACAGAAACAAATCGAAACGAAAATACATGCACTTAATTCTGTTAATAGTTAATATTTCCAATGAGAACCTATCTATAAACCCTTTGTTTTATAGCAGTATTCAAATCATATGTGTTATGGTTTGCTTCTTATATTGGGTTATCTACCCATCCTCACATATAAATCGCATACATTTCCATTTAAACAGCGACCACTACTTGAATATTTGGTGTTCGGTAGCAGGAAAACGGGGAGTGACAGTATCGGCCTTATTGCAAGTTGATCTTCGTAAGTGGATGAAAACAATATTAGCAGTATGTGTTATGAGTTGATTGATGGGTGTTGTTGATAAGTTCGACGGTGGATAATAAAATAAGACATAAACGAATGAACGGAAACAAGAAACAAATTGAACGAAACGGATGCATGGATGGATTGGACGGGAAAGGGCACACCTGACTCCGCTCGTTGGAAAAAGTATTGGTGGAATGAATAATGGTTTGCATATAAAAAAAGTATGTAGACGTAGCCCAGCTGATAAAGTACTCGACAATAATTATATAGTTATAAGGCTGTTATCTGCGTGATCTGCAAAATAAAACCAAACACATGACATTTGCGACAATCGTAGAACCAGATCAGACCGCTGCATGTACATGCCGTTTGATCTAACTTTGCACTAATCGCTTATTACCTGGAGCACGACTAATTGTATCATTTCCAGTTGGTACTGTTTCACATATTAATATGTAACCCGTTCCCATATGTCATCTCAAATACCCCCGCCCCCAAAATTTACATCTAAGTTTCTGGAGGTGCATTTGTGCATGTATTTGGTACATGACCATTCATTCCTGTCTGTAATATTCAGGTTTTACGCCGTTTTCAACATTATTCCAACATCATTTTAGTTATATCCGATGATAATTCACTTATGCGCAATCCCTGGGTAAACACACCGGAACTAGTCTAGGAAATGTGCCTGACTAAAGGGCACCCCACCATGACCACAGTGACTGGGTATCGAACCAGGGACGCCCTGTTCAAAATAGTTGACGCTAACCACTCGGCTATAGAAGATGTTGACCACAACAGAAAACGTGCTCACCATAAGCGTAGACCTCACCTGTCATAATAATTTTGGTTATGTTTAAAACGCGGTATGTCAGAAGTAAAACACAGATTGAAAATAATTGTCGTCTAGACTATCATTTTTAATTTTAAATCGATAATTCGTGCATACCCAGGCTGTGGTTTATTTTGTTTATGATTTATGCTTTCTCACTTACCATAAATCTGCAGCAGACGATTTTGAAGTTGTCAAGTCCAAAAGATAAAAGAATCTCTAAATGATAGTATGAATATTGAATAGAGTTTTAATGATTGCTACAAATAGAGAAATAGCGTAAACATGAGGCAAACTGATAAAACCTTAGTTAATTATCAAGGTACATGCACTAGAAGCTTATTAAAACAAAGAGTAAGAATATTGTGAATGTCCGTGACAGGCGGTAGTAGACTGGATTCAGCTGGGTGTAGCCAATTGTTCAAAATAACTAAAATAGCTATCGCACGAGTCTACAGCAGTACATTAAGAAGCAAAAACCAAATGAAAAGCATTTGTAGACAAAGAACATGTATTCGGATTAAATTAACTAACCAAACACTAGATTATGTGCTATTAAAAGCTATTGTTAAACTGGTTGATTCAGTTAACAAAATACTAGTGTAAATACAGGTGTATTGCTATTGAGATAGAGAGGCAATCCTGTGTTATCGTCAAGCTTTTTTTAGATTGTCTATATATATAGTAATATATCTATTTACATTTGAAACTCATTTTCTCAGATAAATCAGACTACAGCAAACTTTTTTGAAAACAACTCCCGAAAAACCTGTATAATATAGATCTATCAATTGCCATATTATTATTGTATACAATCAAAAACATTGTCACAAAAAGAGAAATTACTCGTTCATATTTTCGATTTTGCAACAACCATGTCAATGTTATTCAACACTTTCCCTCATACAACAATTCTGCAGCAGACGACTGTGAACATATTTTGTCAACAAATAGAAAATCTCTATAATTGAAAACATTGTGGCAAAAGGAGAAATTGCTCGATTTGAGCCATTTCTTCTTTTGTCACTATATTTTCAAATAGCCGTTATAAGTCATCTGCATGTTGGAGAGGGTTAAACACTAATACTTGCTTACAAGTACATAGAGCCTTAAGGCAAAAACATTTAATATCATGACAAATGATAGTATAATGTAATTTGTGATAAGAACACATTTGAAAACATAAGTGCAAATGGAGAAAATGCTCAAAATGAGAAGTTTCTCCTTTTGTCACAATGTTTTCAACTCTTTTCAATAATTATACTTAATTTAATGAAGTTGTTCACTATATCTTTCCAAAATGTGTTCAAAGGGTTGCCGCAGATATGTTAAATGTGGGAAATATATGAACATTTTAAAAAGTAGACAATTGCATTATATCCACTAAAAGAAAAGAATGAATTGTTCAATAAAAGCAATTTCAGTTTTCTCTCAGTATGTTTTACACATCAGTGCTTCAGATGTTTCATAAGTCATCCCCATCAAATAAAGTATAGAAAACAGAAAAGTAGTCCGAACTGACAATAAGAAAACAAACTATTTCTTTAGTTTAAAATTATACAGGTAAAGTTACAAACATTTTAGGGTAATTTTAGTTTTCGTAACCCTTTCCAACATGCAACAAATATGCAGCAGACCACTTTGAAAACATTTCAAAGACAAGTTTAAATATTTTCAGGTCAAAAACTAGGTTACTTGATTAAATTTAAGAAAAATCTTGTTAACATTCTGGAGGCCGCATTTTTAACTTAAAAATAATGAAACTTTGTCAGGATAAATGACTTGATGATATCTAGGCTAACTTTGAATATATGTCATAACTCGTCTAAAACTAGGTCACTAGGTCACATTTGAGAAATGTCAGTTAACACTGCTGCAGAGACTGTATTGGTTTCTTTAGCAGCTTGGATCATGTCTTAATGCTATCTAGGGCTGGTTCGAATACGGGTCATTTCGGAAAGAAGTCTTAGTTGCAATGTCAAATTGAAGGAATTTTTTGTAAACACTGGAGGAGGCCCCATTTTCAACTTGAATTGGTGTTTGTAGATTTTAAGATTTGAATGTTGGTCATGTCTGATAAAATAAAAGGAAAATATTGTTAACAGTCTGGGAGCAGAATTTTGTCAGAAGGATTGCCTTGTTATGATATATAGGCCAAGTTAGAAAGAGTTGTTGTCATTGACTATGTGATGAACAATCCAGGGCCACTATGGTTTCAGCTATATCACATGTTTTCTGGATAAGTTACAAGTACTACTGGTTATTTATCCTGACACTAGTCGGTCAATATTTGTTTACCCCGCAACCCTTAACGTCAAAAAGGGAAACTATTACTTCCATTTTGAAGTATTTAGTATGACCCGGCCGGGGATATACATCTCGTCTACCTGCACCCAAAACGGATGCTCTACCACTACACCACCAAGGCGGTACACAATTGGAAAAGTCATTTTGATTGTCTGTAGGACTAAGCAATTTTTCAGCATCAGATATGAGGTTAAATGAACTTAAACCTTCAATTTGCATCTACTCCTAATCCGCTCAATTATTCAAGCACTCTTGATCATGTTGAAACTCATGGCAGTCATAGCCGAAATAAATAACAATCTGGTGGCATCAGGAAAGGGGTCAATTGAACTCTAAATGCCATTTTCTCCAAATCCACCTAACCAATTACAATCTGGTCGATTTAAGGCCATCTGTATCCACTTGTTTATTATCGATAGCAAGATGATTAACCCTTACCCACATACAACAAATCTGCTACATACGACTTTGAAAACAACTTGGCAAGGTGATAAAATATATATAAATGAAAGTATAATTATTGATCGGGCATTGTGGCAAAAGTTTACATAGCTCATAATGAGAAATTGTTCATTTAGTCGCAAACGTTTCCTACGTCGTATACAGGCTTAAGAAGCCGACTTGATTAGGGAAATGGTTAAGCAGAAACGTGAGCGTCATAACTTGTTTCAGCCATATTGAATGGTTGCAAAAGGTAGTCACTAGGTGGCATCAGAAAAGGGCTTAAATAAACAAATTTCCCCCTGATACAATCAGTTACACATTTGCTTCTATACGATCATTCAGATGACACATTAAGGGTCATATTGGCCCTTTTATCAAATATTGGTCATTATTAATTCAATATAAACTTTCTAAAAATCTTTACTTTAATATTTTCTGTCCGTATTATTAGACGACAGTAATACGAATTCCAAACATGTCATGATCTTGCAAAACACATGTCATGAAGATTTTCATCGTCTATTTTTAAATGTTTTTTGATGACCATAGAATACTCTTTATTATTTTGTTTACAATCATTTTATGTTTTTTCGTAAATAGGTAGCACCTAAAGATATATTAAGGTAATTGTTATGGAAGAAAAGGGGACACCTACATTATACTTTGTTGTTTTGAGAGACATTCAAGTTCGCGAGGAAATACTTTATGATTATGGCTCCAGGCACTACCCATGGAGGTCAAAGGTATGAACATTTATATTGGTCTGTAGTTAACAAGTCTCCAATCAGTTTCATCTGCAGGCGTATGTTTATGGCTTATTGTCTGATTATCTGAACCCTTTCTAAACTACAAACTCATAATGGGATAAAGGGTGCCACATTATTTACAACCAGAAAATACTTATTATTCACATAGTGTAATTTACTGTGTTCAGGATCAAAATTTAACATTTAGTTGTTTTTAGACATACTATTTACATCATCAATTGGCCAAATAAGTTACATGGCACGTGGTTCTGGTCAGTTCCTTCATCATTATTGTTAATGTGCATTTATATCAATTTAGAAATAACTATGAACTCTGTCATTACTTTTCAATGCAGCTGCTGCTATTGTAGTTGGCCATGTTCTGAATACTTCCAGGCTTAGGTGCACATATTATTTACGGTGAATATTGGTCTTTTGAAAAGCATGATTAGTTAATAATTAATGATTACAATACATACTCCTGTACATGCATATCTAGATTTAAACAAATTTCTAGAAATGTCTGCTCATGTATAAGTGCTTTATTAGTATTTCATGTCTAGTACATATTCATATGTTTGTAAATTGTTGCATGCTCTCAGTTTTCATTGTTATTTATTTGTCCCTGAATACATAGCATAGTGGGGGTATACATCACCTGAAGCAATAGTTCTAGTTTCATACGAAAACATATTGAATAAATGTTTTTATATTTAGAAAATAAAATTAGGTGAAAGTTAATTTATTTCTACACTTGTACAAATTAGGATTTCTGATACAAATACTCAACTTGCAAGACAGTTTGTTATGTTATTTCATGTTTCATTCAGGGCTTGGGCCTAATGTATACCCTCTGGATAAAACTGCATGTGTCTATATATGTAATCTATCAAGATTGATTATACCTCTTTTGTCCAATCCATCTAACAATAAATTGAGACACATTACAAAAATAAATAAATGTATGTAAGGCATGTGATACTTTCAATCAAGATATGGATATTAGGTCTTGGTAGAGATGTGTGAGAAGTGACACATTAACTCTGGCTTTGTTCGATACAGTTGTTGCTTTTTAACCAGCTCACTTGTATCACTGGAGAGTTTAACTTTCTCTAACAAATGTTAAGTATATGACATGTATCACGGTTAGATGTATATTGCTGTTCATCTATTTAAAATAAACAATAATTGTATTACTGATTGATTTATGTCCTTGTATTAGAAACATATAGTTATTATAATTTTAATTACATTATCATAAAAAAAATACAAGTATGGACAGAGCTTCACATAACCCAGATAACAGAATACTAACGTATCATCAGATAGCATTCAGTTACTCTTGATTGTCACATCATCCTTTCCATTATTTCCTTATCACAATGCAAACGTATGAATTGTATTCATAATTTGTACACACATTTCTTGCAAAATACTGTCTTACTGTGGACATTGAACAATCATGATATATTTTGGGCATTGAGAGTGTCAACAAGTTTCATTGTCCTTCTTCGTTTGTGAAGTTAAAAATGTACTAAACAGCATTTAAACACATGCCTGTTCATCTCAATGGTGTTTTGTTTACTTTCGTATTGCTTTTAACATAAATATAAATGCTGATGCTGCTTATATCTAGGTGTTATCACATAACCCAGAAAATAAAGTATAACTGGGGACATAGTGCAGTAGTGGTGCGTTAGTAAAACAGATCAGTGCCGTACATCTAAAGCCAAACTTGCTACATTTAAGAAATCAATGTTGATATTTAATAATTAGCAGATAGTGTTTTAACATTAATGCTGATGCCACTAATATATGTTGGTTGTTTAATACATAACTAAAAAAAAACAGGGTCTTACTGGGTACATAGTGCAGTAGTGGTGCGTTAGTAAAACAGATCAGTGCCATCCATCTAAAGCCAAACTTGCTACATTTAAGAAATCAATGTTGATATTTAATAATAAGGAGATATTGTTTTAACATTAATGTTGCTGCCACTAATATATTTTGGTTGTTTATTACATAACTCGGAAGACGGGGTCTAACTGGGTACATGGTGCAGTAGTGTTGAATAAGTGACTCAGATCAGTGCCCTCCATCTAGAGACACACTGACTACATTTAAGAAATTAATAGTGTTTTTTATTAATAAGCAGTTAGTGTTTGTCTGAATTAGATTGCACAGGTGTTGCATGGTGATCTGAGTTATACATTTGTGCTTACATGTATGAGTTGGGGTTGTTTTTACCTGTAATCCAGCCTAAGTTGTATTTGACGGTTTATATTCTAATTAAGAGTACCTGGCCGTCTTTAAATATAATCTTTTATGTGCTGTCAATTGGATTATACAAAGAACCAAGAGAAGGATGAGATGGGACACAAGGAGGCGGAGGAGGTTATTGCAGGTCAGACAGCATTCAGTAACCCTTGAGTCTAACATCCTCCTTTCAAATTGTGTCCTTATTACTATGCAAAATGTTATGTTCAAGATTTCTACACACGTCTATTGCACCATACTGACTAACTGGGACAGTGTACACTCATGTTGAAATAAGGGCATTACCAGTATCAACAATATAGATTGTACTTCTTCTTTAGTGAAGTTTAAAAGGTACTAAAGGACATTTTAAAAAAACCTGTCTGTTCATCTCCAATGTGTTCTGTTTTCTTTTTCATTGGTATTAACATAGAAGCTGATGTCACTTATAACTTTGTTATTTTCTACACACAACCCAGAAATCTGACTGTCTATCCGGTGACATCAGGCAGGAGTGTTGAATTAGTGAAACAGATCCATCCAGAGCCACACTTTCTACATTTTAGAAATAAATCATGTTATTTACTAATAAGCAGATTGTGTTTGTCTAGATCAAATTGCACATATTTTGCATGGTGATCTTGATTCATAATGTTTGCATACACGATGTGTGTGGGTGCTTATTACTTGTGATCCAGCCTAAGATGTATTTAACTGTATATATTCTAATTTAGAGTAAAGACTTATTTAAATGTAATCTCATATGTGCTATTACAGATCACAATTCTGGGAATTCAGTGATCCAAGAGGAGGATGGGATGGGACATGAGGAGGATGAGGTTATTGCAGGTACAGTTGGAGTTTCTACCTTTCTTTAACAACAAGATACTAACCTATCACAAGACAGAATGGAACGCCACAGCTGTCTTATGTTGTCATCTTTCATGTTGGTATGTGTAACTGACATGCTATCATGTCCAACGTACGTTATTGTGTTTAACTTATATGCCCGTATGTGTCACTGATATATAATCATGTCTGACTAACATGGCTTTATGTCATACTTTCATGTTATTATGTGTAAATGGCATTATATTATTCTAACTGATATAATATTGTGTCTGTCTTACATGCTATTATGTTTATCTAATATGTTATTATGTCGTATTGGCATGCTAGTGTGTTCATTTAACATGTTATTATGTACAGCTGACATGGCATTATGTCTAGTTGACTTCGCATTATGTCCAGTATACGTCTTGTCTATAAAACGTGTTATCTTGTCTAACTGGCATGTTGTTATGTCAAAATATCGTGGTGTTGTTGAAAAAAGGGCGCGAAACTCTTGCATGCCAGCACGAATGCCAATTGGAATTCTCTTTCAATGTGTGTAATAACTATATTAAGGTTGCGTTTCGCAGAGCACAGGTCGAATATTTATAAAGATAATTTGTATATAATTCTAACACGTTCTATAGTAGAGACCTTTTTTAGTCGAGATGAACATGCATATAGGAGCAGTTACTGAATCAAAATAAATTGCATTCTATTTTAGCCCTTTGCTTATACAGACGTTTTTTTCACCCTGACTCAGTCCGCTTTTGAAAACATATGTCAGTTACACATAATAACATGTCGGTTCATGATAACATGTAAGTTGGACATACTAATATGTTAGTTAAACATACTAACATGGCAGGTCCACTTAATAACACATACGTAAGACAAATTAAAATGTACGTTTGACATAATAAAATGACATATCACAACATATGACAGCTGTGGCGTTCCATAAGACAGCATTCAGTTACTCTTGTAACTCTTGATTATCTTATTCTCTTTTCCATTATTTCCTTATCACAATGCAAAAGCTGATCTTATGTTCAGGATTGCTTCACACATTTTTGCAGCATACTAACTAACTGCAATTTGTGTATAGAAACTAGTTCAATTACTTTTTGTTAAAAGTTGATATAATGAATATATTAAATTAATCTCCAAACACAGGAAAAAAATGAATGAAGGAATAGTTCTACTACTACTACTATTACTACGACGACTGCTATTACTACTACAACTATTACTATTAATACTACTACTAAAGATAAAAGTGATATAGCTGACGAGAATAACAACACATCTGCTGCAGATGACTTTGAAACCATGTTGGCTAAATTTTGAAAAATCTCTGTATATGAAAGTATATTAATTGAATTGAATTGACAATAGTGTGGCTAAAGGAGATTTTTTTACCACAATGTTTTTATTATGTTGTCTGCTGCAACTTTTTTGAAATACTCTTGCAAGTTGGAAAAGTGTTCATATGTTCTCACAGTTTGCTCCGAAAAAGGAAAATGATAGTGATCAGAACCGGACGTATCTGCGTTTTGTTATATGAGCTGCATCTGTTAAACCTTATTCTTCGTTAAGTGATAAGAGTGTCTACCAAGGGAGCGGGATACCAGGGTTCGATCCCCGTGTCGATTCATACAAAATACTTTAACATGGTAATAATGGCTTAACTCCTTGGGGCTCAGGATTGCGGGTATAGCATTACCATTGATGCATCGGTGTCAGGATAAATGAAAATACCGGTAGTACTTGTAATGTTCACAGAAACTCCGTGATATTACTGAAATACCGGTAGTACTGGTAATTTACAGAGAAACTTCGTGATATTACTGAAATACCGGTACTACTGGTAATTTACAGAGAAACTTCATGATATTACTGAAATACCGGTAGTACTGGTAATTTACACAGAGACTTCGTGATATTACTGAAATACCGGTAGTACTGGTAATGTACACAGAAACTTCGTGATATTACTGAAATACCGGTAGTACTGGTAATTTACACAGAGACTTCGTGATATTACTGAAATACTGGTAGTACTGGTAATTTACACAGAGACTTCGTGATATTACTGAAATACTGGTAGTACTGGTAATTAACACAGAGACTTCGTGATATTACTGAAACACCGGTAGTAATGGTAATTTACACAGAGACTTCGTGATATTACTGAAATACTGGTGAAGGTGACGTAACATACAATTCAAAAACACGATACGGTGTCCTGTTGCACTTGCGAACATTGAAGGGTTAGGTCAGAGCTTCAGTGTTCATCTCTATGTTACAAATACATAAATACATATACAAACTATAAGTGAAATCCCTTCTTGTTTTACGCCAAAAGGGAATCTTAAATGATGCCAAACCGGAGAGTCAATCAGACTCTAAATAGGTTCAAATTGTTTACTGAAAAAACTAAAAAATAACTATGATGATGATAATAATAATAATGACATTTTGAACATTAATTGATCGCGTTCAAGTGCATACATTATTCGGTCCACTGTACTCAAAAATAGGTAGACCTGATACCTTCATGAATGTTCGTATAACTAAGTATTGCTATCTTCACAATCCGAAGACCATTTACGAAGTAACTGTTTCTATGTGTTTTCGAGTGCAGTTGACTGATTGATTATGCGATTGTCCACGGTTAATTAAACTTCACAATGATAAAGAAAATAATAGTAATAATTATAATGATAATAATAATAATAATAATAATAATAATTATGATAATGATAAAAATAAAGGTAAAATTTATATTGAGATGAATAGCAAAATTTCACATTTGACATTCAAAAGTAAGACATTTAGCTTTAATAATAAAACTAATAGTAATAAGTATAATACAATCATTCGAATACCTAATATCTTGGTGTTTTTCTCACTACGCCTTTCATCGAATAAGGTGTAATCAGTATGTATAATTTTTTTAACTTTTTACTTGAAAATGTATCTGTCACTTATGTTATTCCGACATGTGTAACACGTACTTCTAGAATGAAATTTGTGTTTGTTGTTTCAAAATTGAACGTATGATACACCCTTTCTATCATACAAAACATCTACAGCAGACGAATTTGAAAAACTCTAGACAAAAGTATGTAAAATCTCCGGAAATTCAAATATAAGTTGTGTCGATATTTGAAAACATTGTAACAAAGGTAGGAATTTTCTCAATACAAACACTTTCATTTTGTCACACCTTTTTTAAAAGTGTTCTGCTGAAGATGCGTAACATGTGTCCGCATGTGAGAAAGGGTTATACAGAATGACGCATACACATGTTTACGCCTAAAAGGAAGAAGCAACCAATACGATGCTGCGTTACGGATTGAATGTCATCAGTTCTTATCTCAAACGTTATAAGCCAATTAGAATTTAAAGCTTTTGTATGACAATGGTTCGTTGGCATTTTAAATGAAATATCAAAATCATAAACCCTTTCTCACGTACAGACAATTTCTGACGCCCCTGCTGCAGACGACATTTGAAAACATTGTGGCAAAAGGAGAAATTGCTCAAAATGAGCAATATCCCCTTTTGTCACAGTGTTTTTTAACTCTGTTTAATAACTACACTTTTATTTAAAGAGATTTCCATGTTTTGGCCTAGACGTTTTCAAAGTCGACTGTTGCATATTTGTAATATGTGTGAAAAGATGAATTAATAATTCATACATAAATGAGCTAAAAAGGGATACGTAATCGGCCGTTGTTACATGTACCAGTCTTGGGATTGTTTTATGCTAGTACTAAACTTTAACTTGTGTTTGTTTGTTTGAATTGTATTTTACGCCGCCATCAGCAGTATTTCATTTATATCACGGCATTTTCTGTGTAATTTACCAGTACTACTGGTTACAGAGGTGAGCTTCATCACTAATAACAGATAACTGCTGTAAGTTATATCTCATTCGTCTGTGTTTACTTCATTAATTGATCGCATTCAAGCGCTTAAAGCATTCGGTCACTTGTACACGAAAATAGCATCCGGCACTCCTCGGCAGATTTCGGTACCCTACATTGATGAAAATAATAATACGTTAATATTCGTATAACCAAGTACAGCTATTTACACCAAATCATGAGCATTCATGAATGCAGTGGATCGATTAGTGTATACGTGTGTCCATGGTCAATTTATCTTCACAATACCTATTTGTTTGATTTGTCCACGTTTAAAGCCCGGGATTTAACGAGATCCCTTTTCGTTTCTGCTCGGCTCATTTACGTTTTGTTTAACCCTTTCCCATCCGTCAGCTATGCAGTAGACAACTTTGAAATTATCTAGGCTAAAGTATGAACATTCTGTTAAAATGAAAGTATAGTTATTTAATAAAATTAAAAACATAGTAGCAAAATCAGAAATTGCTCATCATGATGAGCAAATTCTCAATATAGCACCATGTTTTCAAAAGTTGTCTGCTGCAAACGTGTCAAAATGGGTCTGCATGTGTGAAACGGTTAATCTCATAAACATATCTACCTGTGTCATCTTATAAGAGATGGAATATTACCGACCTTCGAGATATTTGAGATCAGCGTAGTGTCAGATCAGCCATTGCCTCCGCACAGTGTGATGAGGTTATTCACTATTCATTATCTTTCCATGAAGATGTCCAGGAAGACTGATATGAAACAGGATGACCAAGCAAGTACAGAGAAACCTCTCGAAATGGCCCCTCTGTGGAGCTAGAACTTCTTTACAACGACATATCAATATTTTGCTTAAATTCACGAAAAGCAAATGGACAATACTGGTATGGACCAAAGACAGATTATTTTTAGGATTGAGACGAAAATATTGTGGGGAAAGGAGAAATTACTCGGTACAATTTTCTTTTTGTTCACAATGTTTCCCGACGACTGCATTCTTTTGCCAGCTTTGATTTATGCAGAATCCATAGCCAACTCTAGGATATCAAGATAACAATAATGATTCGAACAGTAAATAACTTTCTAGTCAGACGGCGCTGGTCAATAGTCATCTCATCATCATCGAGTTGCGATAGCTCAGTCGAGGGCTATCAATCAAGGGGTCGTAAGTTCGAACTAAGTCTGGCTCTGCCATCATATTTTTCGATAATTAATAAAAGTCATTGTGAATTAACCCTTTCCCACTTGCATACACATTTTGAAACATTTGCAGTAGATGACGTCTGAAAACATCGTGGAACAAGGAGAAATTTATCATAATGAGAAATTTCTTCATTTGCCACAATGTTTTCAATTTCACAATTTCATTCAATTTATAGAGATTTTGTATGTTTTTGCCTAAAAGTGTTCCAAGTCGTCTGCTGCAGATTCACTGTCTGTGGGAAAGGGTTTCTGGGCGGACAGTCCGGGTGGGAAGGTTAGCAGTTGCTTGGGAATAATGCTGTAGTGAGTACTGACGTTAGGAAGCTTGGGTTAGGGTAAGTGTTACTTATTGACACCATGATAAGAGCCGTCCCGCGAGAAAACCAAAATTATAGACTCGGATTAGCGTAAGCATGCCGCGCATGCTTACCCGGAGAGACACTTTTCGCCTCCTGTGGATTATCTGTTTCTGGAATAATTACTCTATCCCTCTACCCCCCTAATACAGAATGTGTTGGCCCGCATCAGTCTGCGCGGATTGCGCAGGCTGATCTGGGTCGATACATTACGCAGATGCCGTAGTGTTGGCTTTCTAGCGGGACGACTCAATTATAATAAACATAACAAAAACTGAAATACTATAACAACTCGTTACACGCCAATCAATATTAGACACGTCTAACACCGACTGCATCACGGCAATAGATACAATCAAAGAATTGAACGTGCTGCCAGCAAGGGGCTTACTGCAGATCACAGTTTACATTTGGAAATGGATTCACCGATCACACAAGTTTATCAAATACACTTTACAATAGTACTTTGATATGTCCGTATAATGAATAATGTTGCAGTTAAACCCATAATATTGCATACACAGAAAATACTTGTTTTGACTGGCGGTATTTCACAGAGAGGTCGTGGAACATACTACTTGGTGCAATTAACACATATCATGTCATATCAAAATCAAAAATAGGTATCTGCATAATAAAGAAAACTATATTAAGAGTATAATTTTAAATATCAATGCAGAAAAACCAATCTGTATATACATTTTCGGGTTATTAAAGACAAACAAAATGTGGTATCCTTGTATTGCCCTGTTCTGGTGCCTCTGCAGCAGACGACTTAAAAATATTGTGGCAATAGGAGAATTTGACCTGTGGTTATTTTACTTAGCCGTTTCCCACATACAGACGCTTTCTGACGCCTCTGCAGCAGACGACTTTTATTTAATTATTCAACTCTCACTTATGGAGATTTTTCATATATTTGACAATATGTTTACAAAGTTGTCTACTGCAAATTTGTTGTATGTGGGAAAGAGTTTAAACTCCTATATTTAAATTTACTATCTTCCGTTTGTTTGTACCAATGGCCATACATTATGCCAATATGTCTTACAGTCAAGTGTTTCCGATTACGTACATGTTTAAAGATGGTAGCCCTATTGTGCAGGAAAAGCGGAGATAACCTGTGATCTTCAATATGAGAATTATGTTGTTATGTTGAATATATCAGGATTTATCCGTTTTGTTCAACATCATTTTTGTGAGTGTTTTCAATTATTGTTTGTCTTCTTTGAATCCCTTCCCATATATAGTAAATCTGCAGCAGATAACTTTGAAAACATCTATGCAAACATATGTAAAATATGCCCCCTTGTAGACGCATTTTTTCACATCTGCCTCAGACAACATTTGAAAACAGTGTGGCAAAAGGAGAGATTGCTCATAATGAGCAATTTATTCTTTTGCCACAATGTTTATAACTCTATCCAATAATTAAACTTTCATTTAAAGAGAGTTTCCATATTTCTGCCTTGCTGTTTTCACATTCTGCTTCACATTCGTTGTATGTGGGGAAAGGGTTATACTATTGCTATCCCGGACATTGATTTTATTTGAATGTAATGCTATCAAACTATCATCTGTAATATAACATGACCTTTTCCCTTCTGCTCTGAACGTCATATTTAAAAAATCATAAGGGATTTTTCCAATGAATAAATGTTGTTTAACCCTTTCCTAGTTACAGACGCATTTTGACTCATCTGCAGCACACGACTTTTGAAAACACTGTGTTGAAAGGAGAAATTGCTCATAATGAGCTGCAGATTTGTTGTATGTGGGAAAGGGTGAGTTACAATAAGAATAATATCTTGATTTCCTTGATAATGTAGAATAAGCCAAACGCTTGATAATCCTTAACCGTTTACTTGATATGAAGAGTCGTCTGCATTTAAAACATCTCAGCAAAATATGGAAAGGGTGACAGTTTAACGTTTAGAGATAAGGCTATAGATTATGCATAACTTTTCAAAAAACAAGAAAGGGTGTCAGTCTTACGTTTTGAGATAAGCGTACATGAATCTGCATACAATTCTAAATTTAGACATTGATATATAATATGCACAGGATAACAGGACCTCACGTACAGTTGGAATAAATTTACATAGGACACATTTACACTAACGTCACGATTAATTGATCCCTGATATAAGCGGGATCCTATGCTTCTGTGGTTACTTTATAAATACATTTTAAAATCCCGGTCAATGTTTGTAAAACATCAACTTATCATGAGCATAGTACACAGTATACAGCGTACTCATGGTATAAATACGGAATATTACGTTACGGGAGCGATAAAAGGGTTTGTATTGCACTACAAGTAGCGTGGAAAAATCGATATTTTACGAGACTGAAGGTCGAGTAAGATATGGATTTTCCCACGCTGCGAGTCGTGCAATACGAACACATTTATCGCTCCCGCAACGTAATATTCCTTTTATTATATACCTACAATCTATGAGCAGCGAAAATTTATTGAGTTTACGTTATTAACCGTAAAATTAAGATTATGAAGGGCGGATGAATATCGCTTCAATGATTACGCCACGCCCCATAATGCATTCCAATACGTATGCCCCGCCCAATATCATCATCAAACCGGTCACGTCACTGTATGACGTCACAATCTTGTATTTACACCGCATATAGATACGGAATTTTAATCTGTCGTGGTGTATTTGCGTATGTCAATCTGTGTGTATTTCCACCGAAAAATAAACAGGCATATAATAACACTCGATAACACCGTTTGTTTATGTAAACCGTTGTTGGGATTTGGGGAAATACGATATCTCAAAATGACAAAACTAACCAAGCAGACGAATTTTAAAACTGTATTATATACTGTGGCAATTTCCTTCGTGTTGTGCAGTACTGAGTTCAATAGTTAATGATCATAGTGCAGCTCTCGGTGACATATATCATGTTTACAATTAAAGTCGAGTTGATCCGAATGACATTTTATATCCCTTGAGCAATATGTAAACAGTTACACAAACCAAACCCTGTGTGTCGAAGGAGGAAGACAAATGATATACTATGTTGACAGGTTAGAATGTGTCAGTCTAAGTCGCAACAGAAACAATTCGTAATGAAACACATGTTATAATGACAGTGTTATTATATGGCAGAGTAGAAACGTTGGTGCGATAAGAAAGAAGACCTTTTTCGTTATCAAACGATTCTTTGGGGTTAAAACGCATCGCAAACGAAACTCATAAGGATAGTTGAATCTCATCAAATATGAAAGAAGTGACTTTAAGAAATTGCATTTCCGGACACTGAAAACAACATTAGTGCATACCCCATGTATCAAGTCAATAGTCTTAAGTAAATAACGAATTTCGTCGAGGCGATCCTATTGATAAACGTTGATGAAAACTTCAAAGTATTTTCTATCGTTAAGGATGATTCGATACAATAACTAACATACTTTTGATAGACTTGTTCCCTGTCAATCATTAGAAACAGACGACGGTTAGGCGCTGACATTTTGTTTATAAATCCCTACGGACTCTCTGGTGCTTGTAGGGGTTCCTCTAACCTTTAGGGGAGTCCTCCGAATAATTGTATTTATATCTTTTAAAATAGAGACAAACAAACATCTTTTTGTGACTTATTATCATATTTTATTTAGCCAAGTTACATTAAAGTTAACATATTTTTCAGATAACTACTAATCTTTTGAAACTTTTGGGTCCATGGCCCACTCAGTCTGAAAAAGGTTGGTCATTTTCAAACAACTTTGGGCCATTGTTTAATATTATTTACGTGACTGAATTTGGGCACCAACAATCTGGCTCTGCTCCAGCTCAGCTTAACCCTTTCCCTCATACGACAATTCTGCAGCAGTCGACTTTGAATGCATTCTGTCAAAACATAGAAAATCTTGATAATCGAATGGATAACCTATGACAAAAAGTGGAAAACATTGTGGCAAAAGGAGAAATTGCACGTTTTGTGCAATTTCTTCTTTTGTCACTATGTTTTCAAAAATCCATCTGCTGCAGAGGCCTCAGAAAGCGTCTATATGAGGGAAAGGTTTAAGGTCAAACACATTCACATTTTAAAGAAATTAAAACAGAATACTGTTTTTGTTACCCATTTAATTACCCATTAAATTCTGTTTTTGAATAACATTGATCCTTTCATTAAATTTTATTTTAAAACTTAACATATCAGTTATCTTTCTCTTAACTTGTAAAAAGATATGATGCTTTCAATTGCTGCGTCATTCATCTGTCTGTGATGCATACATATTTTTAAAATTGAATCCAGTGTAAATTCTTATATAGATAATTACAAAAGTGAAAGTCAATTTTCGGAAAACCCTCCCATTAATTCAAAATGAAGTATGTGTATAACTAGTTCAAATCATTTAGACAAGTACTTGCTAGTTTTATCATCTGTTTTTTATTTTATAACCGATGTCTGAAAATATGCAGCACACCTCTTTACTACTTTAATACATCGAAAATCGAATTCACCACAAAATGAACCAAATATCACTCAACTTCCAATACCTTTTGTATGATTAAGATATATAATGATTTCGTTAAATATTTGATTCAATTACATATCATAGACACCTATATGAATATACAGCACATACAATACGCCTCAATTTCGGACGCTTGTAGGTTACGAAAAAGCGAAAAGGCGAGGGACAAAACAAAACCGGAAATGCAAACTCTTGGATAATTCTTATTCTTGTTTGTCGCAACAAAATTGGTATCTTAATACTAATCTAATTAAAAGGAAGATATTAAGGCAAATAAACAGAGGTCCCGACGGACTCGCCAGCCAGTGGGATGAAAGATTCCTCACATCAATCTACAATCCTCGGGATCACGGGATTCCGTTAATGTCGAACTAGGTCCTCGTTGAACATACCTACATGACAATGGGTAGAGGCTAATCTCTCTCTTGTTTTCGTGTATAAGGAGCGTTTTAAATTAAGACAAGCAGTTTTTCTCGCAGGGTATGGAAAGTCTTGTCTGAAGTCTTAAAATACCGTGGGCAGAACTCTGTCCGTTATACCCTTGGGTAGGGAAAGTCTTGTTTGAAGTCTCTTAACATACCGTGGGCAGAACTCTGTCCGTTTTACCCACAGGGTAGGGAAAGTCTTGTCTGAAGTCTCTTAAAATACCATAGGCAGAAATCTGCCCGTTTTGATTAGCCTCTACCGATCCATATATAATTATATAACTTAAAACGAGAGAAATATACCGGAACAAGACACAAATATATTGTAAAAAAGAAAAAGTAACACAACATTGGGTTTAAACGTGCCAATAGCGTCATATCAGGGACATTAGTCAAATAACCAATATAATGTTGTTGTCGGACTTAGATCAGCGAATCAGCTTAATCCTGACCAACAAACACCAAATCTGACGGAGATGGATTTGAAATTATATACGTAACATTGTCAAAATAGGAGAACTTTGCGAGCATTTTACCCATTTGTCACAATGGTGTCAGTATTAGTCTACAGCAGATGCATCAACATGAGTATATCTGTAATTGGGTATGAGCACAACATGTTAGCAACTGCTGAAATACCCATAGTTTGGAATATTGATCGTAGTTTGTCTATGTTACAAGGAGAGAAACACATGCAGCCAGTCCGGGGCTCGAATCCGGGACCTCTCGCTTTCATGGCAAGTACTCTACCGACTGAACTAACCGGGCCGCTTACATGTAGACTCTCCAACTGTGTACAAGTTCAAACCGTGACATCTATATTGGGTTAACAATATTACGATGCTGAATGTATTGTATGAGTTTATGAGTTAAAACGATGTGTTATGTCTAAAGAGAGCTTACCAGTGTAGACTATGTCGAATGTCAAAAGTGAGATAATGAGTTAAAAGGAAAGTTTATATCTAAAGAGAGCTTAACAGTTTAGTCTAATATCAAAAGTGAGAAGTTAATGAGTCAAGACGATGGTTGATGTCAAAAGTGAGTTAATGAGTCAAGACGATGACGAATGTCAAAAGTGAGTTAAAGTCTTAACACGATGTAGGATGTCGAAAAAGAGTTTGATGACTTCACCAGATGTATTATGTCTAAAATGAGTTTACAACTTTACATGACGTCAAAGTGATTAAACGAGATTAGACGTGACCACACGGCTAAAGTTATATGACAAGTTTATCCAATATTTGATATAATCAATATTATGAATATGCGACATTAAACGATGTCTGATGCTTAAAGTAGGTTAACTAACAAGGTAACAGAAACTTGTTTTGGGGAAAGAAAACAGTATGGGTTGTATTTTGTGAAAGGTGACTTTGTTTCGTGAGCACGAGTTGGATTCCAGTGCATAACGATACTGATTTAAACACAGCCCTGATGTTAATATCAAACTCAGACAAGCACATTAGTTTCAACGCATCACATTCTCGGGTACAGATTTATTTTCAATACTTAGGAAATATTCGTGGACGAGGTCGAAGTTCTAAAATGAGCTATCAAGCAGGTGATCATATTACTATAAGCATTTTGACCGACTCGGTACATGATAAGTGTGCATGGAATTCTAAATTTAGACATTGATATACAATGGGCTCAGGATAACAGGACTACACAAACATATAGAATAGTCCTACATAGGGAAATCTTTACACTAATATCACTGATATAAGTCAGTTCCCATATTTCTGTAGCTACTATACTTTTTTTAAAAAATAAGCGAATATAAAGCAGCAACTTATCAAGAGCGTGAAAACATGATATAACAGTCGGTAAGTCTCGTAAGATTATGGAACGTCTTTCGGGAGTATGAAAAATGATCAAACCCGCAGCAGATGATTTTCAAAACATTGCATAATGTGTGAAGTTTTCTTCTTTTTTTATAGTACTCATTGACACAGTAATCGACCAAGGTACAGCTGTCCGGAGCAATTTAAGACGAGTAGATTCGAATGACGATTTTATATCACGTGGTCAACTTGTAAAACAGTCAATTTGGTCCTTAGCGTGGGTGCACGAGCAAGTAATTTTCCAAAGGTTTTACACTTTCTTAGGGGTAATATTGACAATATATTTTGAACACAATAATATATCGAAGTTAGCAAATGTGTTATGTTATGTTTTTTTATTTACTACATGATCCTAACATATGTCAGTAAAGTGTTAGGTCTATAAATAATTTGAATGCGAATTATGAATGAATAGGATGATTATAAATATCTGCCATAGATAGTGTAATCACGTTAATTCAGTTCAGTTATGATACCTAAACTTAAGGAAGCGGTGCCAGTCTACCCGATCTTCTAAACGATTCAATTCCGGAGTCAGAATTAAAACTCAATTATCTATGCATAATTATAATCCGTAGGAACCGGTGTAAGACTACCCGAACCTTTTTTAGTTATATCCCGGCGTTTCATTGTTAAATTACCAGTACTTCTGGTCTTTTTATCCTAACACCAGCAAGTCAGTTATAATGCTAAACCCACAATCCTGAGCGCCAAGCAGAGAAACAATGACTACCAGTTTTAAGGTTTTTGCTATGAATCAACCAGGAATCTAACATGTGACCTTCCGAACTCTCTACCACTACACCACCGAGCACATTATCCCCACGATCCTGAGCGCCACGGTGGGTACTTCTTCTTTTATGACGTTGTTTACCCTCGCGATCGACATTAATGCAATTTGGCGAGCAGCTATCGTTTATTCCAATATTTAAGTTTGTCTCTATTATTGGATCGGGGGATGGGCGATATAAAAATATTGTTACGTGACGATTTCTAAATATATATAAATTGCAGATTATATAAGTAATTGTATTTCATAGCTTAAATAAATAAATATATATATTTCAGACTATATGTAAGACCAATGTCTGTAAGCAATTGATTGTCTGATTAATTTTCAAACAATAGTTTCCCAATAGTTTTTTTTTTATTTCTGATAATAAAAATGTAAAAAACACATAAAAAATCTAACTATTCGGATTGAAAGTCAACAGAGTCCAATGTTATATTTCCAGACAGACTCATTTTAGGAGTGTGCTTTTCCTAATCGCATTGATAAGTGCTCATTTAGATATTCTACCATACGGAAAGATTCAAATGGTCCGGATTTCAATGCGACCCTGAGTCTGTTCATTGGTGCCCATTTGTTGGTTGACGTTCAATTCGATTCCTAATGCATGATTGCCTCAAGATAGGATCTAGTAAATGGGTCGCTAATTAATAACATTATCATAACATATTTGGCTATGAATAATATTAGAGTTGTTCAACCTTTAGGATATATTGCTTGGGTGACTTAGTAAATGTTGTATTGCAGTCCTGCAATGGGAATTAGTTAGTAATACATTATAAATGTTCATAGGAGAATAGGTAAAAGTCTTAAACATAGTATTTACAATATTATTTAGTATCTGGAACAGCGATCGCCACTTTTTAAAAAGAAAAAGGAAATAAGGATTAAAAAATATTTTGTGTAACCCCTGAAAAGGGCTTATAAAAATAATTATGTACAAAATGTAGGTGACGGTCGGTATTTAAAAAAACAATTTATTTATGGGATGGTGGGGAGAACTTTCAGTAACCGAATCCTATCACAAACAGAATTACGGGAGAATATAAACAAAGGCAAAAATAGACAGAAACATTGTTAGAGAGCTCGTCCGTAACATGCGTATTTGGGTAATACTGTAATAGAGCTTTCAATCACAGAGCGAATCCTATCAAAAAATATGTAATCTGTGATATATAATAAAGGTTATGACAAAAGATAGTATTGATAATAAAAATCACTAAGAGGGAATAGGTCGTATGACGTCATCACATTGGAATTTTCCCACAGCTTAACAATGTAAACAATAGTGGTTTTAACTGCTATGGACAAGTCTGTTATTCAAATCAGACGTGTCAGAGTGACCCGTCCCAATGGTCAATAAAGAAGTAGTATATAAGTATATATAAATTATTTGCTTAAAAAATGAAACTTCCAAATTCATGATATGATAAATAAAACAGTTTAATGTTTAGAGTATTGGTCAATTTGGAGGAGAAATTATCTATCTATTATCAACGTTGGTATTATATAGGACGGATTCACTCCATGATCTAGCAACTGCAGATTATATTTTGTCTGTCATCTGACAGTCTAGCAGGTAAGGATGGTAAACAATTACTACCAGTTTTAAGGTATTTGCTATGACCCAACCGGGAATCAAGCATGCGACCTCCCGCACCCGAGGCGGACTCTCTACCACTACACCTCCGAGGAGGTGATTAAATTAAGTTCCGCATTTGGCATTATTCCCACAACGCTGAGCGCCAAGGAGGGAAAGCAATGACTTCCAGTTTTAAAGTAGTTCAGAGCTTCTGAAGATAAGAACATCAGCTGTCCCGCGAGAAAACCAACATTATAGACTTGCGTAAAGTATCGACCCGAATCAGCCTACGCATGGCGCGCAAGCGAACCCGGGCAAACACGTTTCGCCTCCTGTGGATTTTCTATTTCAGGAATAATTACTCTATACCTCTATCCCCCTGAGACGGAATGTGTCGGCCCGGATTAGTCTCCGCGGACTGCGCAGGCTGATCTGAGTCGATGCATAACGCAGAGACAATAATGTTGGTTTTCTCCCGAGATGGCTCACATTTTCTATCTCGTGTTTAATTCCCGATGGTAACAACTCGTTATTCATGGTAGAGTGTCCATGAACAAGGCACATTTCCTAGCCTATTACTGGTTTGTCTGTCGCCATGTTATTACTATGATAATGTTGAAAACGGCGTTAAAGTCCAATTAAACAAAAACATACTTGTATCGCCAGTGTTCGGTCATTGTTCAAGTTTACTAATCGTTAGCTCAGTGCGAAACTGTTGTTACTGCTTCTTAAATTACATACAGTTACAACCGTTTAACGCTAAGCCATCGACTTGTGAATAACAGGCATTCATCCCCTGACGATTTGTTTACATTTGCAACATGCATAACGGAAGGGTTACATGTAAACGCAATCTATTATATGTTGTTATCTTCGTGTCTCGTTTCATATTAACTGGCAAAACGAAATAAATGTCAAAAATTGCTTAACCCTTTCCCTCATATGACAAATCTGCAGCAGATAAACTTTGAAAACATGTAAACTGGTCTGGTATCGTAAGGCAGCAGGTCCATTATAATACATACAAGTGTATATTTAATAAATCGACGAAATAGGTAGCTTGAATAGGAACAAAACCAGTATCTATGGCTTCATTTTAAACCCAAATCCGTCTTTAGGAAAATATAAAAAGAAAATATAAAGATAATGGCTTTTAAACAGCAATTGATTTTCATAAAGTAAGGTATGCATTTCTCTTAAATTACCATTATATCACATTTAGAGACCCTGCCACTCATTACCTAGAACAGATAATAAGGTACATCTAAATATGAGTCGTCCCGCGAGAAAACCAACAATATAGCCTCTGCGTAATGTATCGATCTAGATCAGCTTGTGCAGTCCACTGATCCGGGCCGACACATTCCGTCTCAGGGGATACAGGTATGGAGTAATGATTCCTGAAACAAAAAATCCACAGGAGGCGAAAAGTGTCTATCCGGGTTAGCCTGTGCGGCATGCTAATGGCTGATCCGGGTCGATACTTTACGCAGAGTCCACAATGTTGGTTTTCTCGTAATTCGGCTCATATAGCCAATATATATATATATATAATTGTGTGCAGTATGACTGATTCGCTGGTGTCAAGAAACTGGACTGTATGACTATATCTTAGATCGAATGCATTATACCTACGAGGCGGTAACATACACTTTTCGAATTCAATCCTTTCCTACTTTCAGACGCTTTCTGACGCCACTGCAGAAAACGAATTCTAAAAACATTGCAGTAAAATAAGACACTGCTCATAATAAGTAGTTTCTTTTTTTGCTACACTCTTTTCAAACTGTATTTAATGATTATATATTCATGTTAAGATATTTTGCATATTTTTTGCCACGATGTTTTCAGAGTCGTATGCAGCAGATTTGATGTATGTGAGAAAGGTTTAAGACACTGATAAACAAATATTTAACCACTGGGCTTACAGTCTATGTGGAAAAGCAGCCAGTTGCGCGGAAAAAATGTTGTGTGAAGTACTGGTGTGAGAAAGAGGTATGTGAAGTTGGCACGAATATTCAATACCGATATAAATCTCGAGCTGAAACCACCAGATTCTTCGATATTCGGAAATATGGTGCTATCGTATTTTTGATCATGAAGAAGCGCGAATACTTATGTGAATATAGAGCCAGGTCGATATTCGGGAAAATGGTGCTATTATATTTCTGGTCATGAAGAAGCCCGAATACCGATTTGAATATCCATTTGAATATGGATCCATGTCGATATTCGGGAAAATTATGATTTTGTCTTCTTGATCATATAGAAGGGCGAATACCAATGTTCGCCCTTCTACGTGATCAGAAAGACGCAATAAGTATTTTCTGAAATACCGACCTGGCTCGATATTCAGAACTATTTACAAATCGGTATTCGCACATCTACATGATCAGAAAGATGAAATCACCATTTCAAGAATATCTACCTGGCTCCATATTCTGATCGATTTTCAAATCGGTATTAGGACTTTTACCTGATCAGAAATACGAAATTAACATTTTTACGAATATTGACCTGGCTCGATATTCAGATTTATATTCAAATCGGTTTTCGCTCTAATACATAATCAGAAAGACGCAATCACTATTTTATCGAATATCGACCTGGCTTGATATTCAGATCTATATTCAAATCGGTATGCACTCGTATACATGATCCGAAAAATGAAATCACCATTTTCTCGAATATTGACCTGGCTCGAAATTCAGATCAATATTTATATCGGTATTCGCTCTAATACATGATCAGAATGACGAAATCTAATTTTCTCGAATATCGACCTGGCTCGAAATTCAGATCTATATTCTAATCGGTATTCGCTCTTATACATGATCTGAATGACGAAATCATCATTTTCCCGAATATCGACCTGGCCCGATATTCAGATCTATATTCAAATCGATATTCGCTCTTATACATGATTTGAATGACGATATCACCATTTTCTCGAATATCGACCTGGCTCGAAATTCCGATTTATATTCAAATCGGTATTCGCTCTAATACATGATCAGAATAACAAAATCACCATTTTCTCGAATATCGACCTTGCTTGAAATTCAGATCTATATTCATATCGGTATTCGCGCTTTTACCTGATCCGAAAGACGAAATCAGCATTTTCTCGAATATCGACCTGGCTCGAAATTCAGATTTATATTCGTGCCAACTTCAATTACCAGCCAAAAACCTCATGAATAAGTAAACTGGCTTCCAAAATTGTCATATTTGTAAGATCGGATTTCGAACGTAACAGTTATTTTTCTGAGGCTTATTGTTTAACGAGGTATTTAGATCCAGATATGACGGTGTGAACGTACAGACTGATTAGAGGCTTCGCGTATCGCAAGAACCCGAAAGGTCGGTTTTCTTATGACGTAGCTTAAATGGCATTCTCTCCTTCTCTGAAAAAAAAGGCAAAATTGTGAAATTATAGATAATGGTTATAATTATATGAGTCAGTGAATAAGAAAATGTACCAGCTGGTATTTCTGAACATTGAAGGTCCCGGGTCCAATTCCACTAAACTTACTTAGAGCTAAGTCATTCTTAAATACTTGAAGCACATTTCATCGTTTTTTATTATCCTAGTATTTTGTAAAATATGAATATCAAAATTTATTTAAAGTATGTGATAAAGAAAACAAAAATAGTGACCTTGCTAACTATCAACACTTGTTAAGAAATGAAATATTTAGCCTTTCTTTGCATTAGAAAAACAAAAATGATGATTGATTGATTGATTGAGTGGGATAAGCGCCGTTTTGAACAATGTTTCAATCACATCATGGCAGCCGGTTCACCTATTCATGTGTTTCCTAACTTTCTCACAAAAATACTCCACACACCATACTTTCCAAACAACTGGCTATTTTTCCACATAGACTGTCGGCCCATTGGTGAAAGACGAATGACGGTTGTCACAATCACTTTTGTTAAATATCGGAAAGATTGTTGGCGAAGCTAGGGTTCGAACTCCCAATCCCTGGATTGACAGCCCGCGTCGCTACCGACTGAACTACCTGGATTTAAACAAATGATGCAATACGCTTTTGGGGATTACATAGCTCCGAGTAACGTTGGTGGAATAAAGGTCTGATCATATTCTCCACCTGCTCGGTCTTGTCAAAATCTACACAAGTTGACATAATCTTCTTACTAGCTTGTGTAATAAAAATGAGCCGTTTCACGATAAAGCCAACATTGCGGACTCTGCGTAAAGCATCGACCCGGATCAGCCAAAGCATGCTGCGAAGGCTAACCCGGACAGACAATTTTCACCTCCTGTGGATGTTCTGTATCAGGAATCATTACTCAATACCTCTATATACCGGAGACGGAATGTGTCGTCCCGGATTAGCCTGCGCAGTCTGCGCATGCTGATCTGGGTCGAAAGATTACGCAGAGTACATAGTGGTGGTTTTCTCACGGGACGGCTCATATGTGAACAGTGTAGATCTTAGTCAGACTGTGTGGATGCACATACTGATATGGATCAATACTGCTCACAAAAGCGAACGAGTACATTTTCGAAGCACTGGCTCATTTATGTATCCAAGCTGACAGATGTTTCTCTTACAAACGTAACGAATATTACGATATGATTCTTATCAGAGTTATATGTATCTGTATTATGTTATCAAATGTCACGTTTCGATAATATCAAATTAAACAAAGGCCATGCTTTGATATATTCAAATGCTAAGCTTTGATATTTTCAATAATCCATAATGAATCCCAACAGTGATGCGTATGTACATACTACGACTAATACTATATAACGCGTAGTTTAATATGTCAAATAAAAAAGACAAAGCTCGGACCAAAGGAATGTGCGGTGTCTGAGGATACTTTCTTGCGAGTCAATATTACATCCGGTCTGCAGTGTTCGTTTCGACGCTCGTGACCGGTTTGACGACATTTTGATATATATTCAAATTCCATCCAATTGTATGTCATGCAATTTAAGAAAAAAAGGTTCAAGAAAACATGATAGATATATAGATTTTAATCGACATATACAAATACATGTATCTCATCATTTACAAGTGAAATTAACAATTGCTGGAAGACACATCTTATTCCAAATTCATACTCTCAATCACCTACATATATTACCTCAAAATCATCTGATTTAGGTGATATGAAGCTTATAGTATTTAAGTAATTGAAATTATGAATATATAAAACTGTTGCGCACTATCAACGATGTAAAGAAATGTAATGATAATGAGACTTCGAACAATATTTCATCGAATGTTGAGTAAATTAGACGGTGTGTTACGCCGCTTTCAACAATGTTTCAGTTATATCACGACGTGTCCTGGGTAAGTTACAAGAACTACTGGTCCTTTTATCCTGACAACAGTTATATCACGACGTGTCCTGGGTAAGTTACAAGAACTACTGGTCCTTTTATCCTGACAACAGTTATATCACGACGTTTCCTGGGTAGGTTACTAGAACTACTGGTCCTTTTATCCTGACACCAGTTATATCACGACGTGTCCTGGGTAAGTTACAAGAACTACTGGTCCTTTTATCCTGACAACAGTTATATCACGACGTTTCCTGGGTAGGTTACTAGAACTACTGGTCCTTTTATCCTGACACCAGTTATATCACGACGTGTCCTGGGTAGGTTACTAGAACTACTGGTCCTTTTATCCTGACCCCAGTTATATCACGACGTGTACTGGGTAGGTTACTAGAACTACTGGTCCTTTTATCCTGACACCAGTTATATCACGACGTGTCCTGGGTAGGTTACTAGAACTACTGGTCCTTTTATCCTGACACCAGTTATATCACGACGTGGCCTGGGTAGGTTACCATACCAACCTGATACCAACCAGTCAGTCGTAATGCTATCCCCGCAACCCTGAACGCCAAAGGCGAGCCATTACTACAATGTTCTCTGGGTAGGTTACTAGAACTACTGGTCCTTTTATCCTGACACCAGCCAGTCAGTCGTAATGCTATTCCCGCAACCCTGAACGCCAAGGGGGAGCCATTACTACCATGTTTCCTGGGTAAGTTACTAGAACTACTGGTCCTTTTATCCCGACACCAACCAATCAGCCGTAATGCTATCCCCGCAACCCTGAACGTCAAACGCGAGCCATTACTACCATGTTTCCTGGGTAAGTTACTAGAACTACTGGTCCTTTTATCCTGACACCAGCCAGTCAGTCGTAATGCTATCCCCGCAACCCTGAACGCCAAAGGCGAGCCATTACTACCATGTTTCCTTGGTAAGTTACTAGAACTACTGGTCCTTTTATCCTGACACCAGCCAGTCAGTCGTAATGCTATCCCCGCAACCCTGAACGCCAAGGGTGAGCCATTACTACCATGTTTCCTGGGTAAGTTACTAGAACTACTGGTCCTTTTATCCTGACACCAGCCAGTCAGTCGTAATGCTATCCCCGCAACCCTGAACGCCAAAGGCGAGCCATTACTACCATGTTTCCTTGGTAAGTTACTAGAACTACTGGTCCTTTTATCCTGACACCAGCCAGTCAGTCGTAATGCTATCCCCGCAACCCTGAACGCCAAGGGTGAGCCATTACTACCATGTTACCTGTGTAAGTTACTAGAACTACTGGTCCTTTTATCCTGACACCAACCAGTCAGTCGTAATGCTATCCCCGCAACCCTGAACGCCAAAGGCGAGCCATTACTACCATGTTTCCTGGGTAAGTTACAAGAACAACTGGTCCTTTTATCCTGACACCAACCAGTCAGTCGTAATGATATCCCCGCAACCCTGAACGCCAAAGGCGAGCCATTACTACCATGTTTCATGGGTAAGTTACAAGAACAACTGGTCCTTTTATCCTGACACCAACCAGTCAGTCGTAATGATATCCCCGCAACCCTGAACGCCAAGGGGGAGCCATTACTACCATTTTTAAAGAATTTGGTCCAACCCGCATCCTCCCACAACGAAGCAGACGCTCGACCAATACACCATACGGGCGGTGAGTAAATAGTTAACTGTGACGGTTTTAAGTTCCGCAGGCGTTCCGACGCGACACAGGTTTTACCGTTTTACAACATAAATATTTACTGAACAACGGCAAGGGAGATTTATATCAAGTCTTAACAAATTTCAGGAGAAAAAGTATACTGAATAATAATGTATTTATAATATTATAAGACTAAGAATGTAAGACGATCTCCTTTAACTGCCATTATCGCCAAAGGGTTCACTTTGACGTCAATATGGGGCCTTAATTCATTACAAAGGGTTCGTTTTGAAGTCCATCTGGTGTCTTAATTCATTGCAAAGGGTAACTTTTGACGTCTATCTGAGGTCTTAATTAATTACAAAGTGTTTGTTTTGTCATCAATCCGGTTTCTTAATTCATTACGAAGGGTTGCTTTTGACGTCAATCTGGAGTCTTAATTATTCATAACAAAGGTTTCGTTTTGATATCAATATGGGGTCTTAATTCATTACAAAGGGTTCGTTTTGACATCAATCTGGTGACTTAATTCATTACAAAGGGTTCGTTTTAATATCAATCTGGGGTCTTAATTCATTACAAAGGGTTCGTTTTGACATCAATCTGGTGACTTAATTCATTACAAAGGGTTCGTTTTAATATCAATCTGGGGTCTTAATTCATTACAAAGGGTTGGTTTTGACATCAATCTGGTGACTTAATTCATTACAAAGGGTTCGTTTTAATATCAATCTGGGGTCTTAATTCATTACAAAGGGTTGGTTTTGACTTCAATCTGGGGTCTTAATATATAACAAAGGGTTCGTTTTGACGTCAATCTGGGGTCTAAATTCATTACAAAGGGTTCGTTTTGACGTCAATCTGGGGTCTTAATTCATTACAAAGGGTTCGTTTTGACGTCAATCTGGTGACTTAATTCATTACAAAGGGTTCGTTTTAATATCAATCTGGGGTCTTAATTCATTACAAAGGGTTGGTTTTGACTTCAATCTGGGGTCTTAATATATAACAAAGGGTTCGTTTTGACGTCAATCTGGGGTCTAAATTCATTACAAAGGGTTCGTTTTGACGTCAATCTGGGGTCTTAATTCATTACAAAGGGTTCGTTTTGACATCAATCTGGTGACTTAATTCATTACAAAGGGTTCGTTTTAATATCAATCTGGGGTCTTAATTCATTACAAAGGGTTGGTTTTGACTTCAATCTGGGGTCTTAATATATAACAAAGGGTTCGTTTTGACGTCAATCTGGGGTCTAAATTCATTACAAAGGGTTCGTTTTGACGTCAATCTGGGGTCTTAATTCATTACAAAGGGTTCGTTTTGACGTCAATCTGGTGTCTTAATTCATTACAAAGGGTTCGTTTTGACGTCAATCTGGTGTCCTAATTCATTACAAAGGGATCATTTTGACATCAATATGGGTTCTTAATTCATTACAAAGGGTTGGTTTTGATATCAATCTGGGGTCTTAATTCATTAAAAAGGGTTCGTTTTGACGTCAATCTGGGGTCTTAATTCATTACAAAAGGGTTGGTTTTGACGTCAATCTGAGGTCTCAATACATTACAAAGGGTTCGTTTTGACATCAATCTGGGGTCTTAATTCATTAAGTTCATGTTGATGCCCATCTGGGGTATTAATGCATTACAAAGGGTTGGTTCTGACGTCAATCTGGTTTCTTAATTCATTAAATTCATTTTGACGTCAATTCATTACATTATAGTGAAGACTCGGACGAACGTGTTCATCCGCGCAGTCAAACCACGGTCTGTACTTTCAGCACTTGTGTTATAAATATACTTCTGAATCTTTTGTTTTCTTTATTATTTTCAAACGTAAGGATTCAATCCTGTTAACTTATTTTCCAAATACATTGGCGGTTTTGTGTTTGGCGGGCACACCTTTATCTTGTTTTAGAAATGGTTGTGCTCGTTTGACATTTCCCCCCGGAAACCTTGCCTAACCAGAATATATTTGTCTCCCAAAAAACGTCATAAACTATTTACAAAAATTGAAGTCGTTCTGTAATTATTTAAGGGGATGGCCGTATCTAAGTTGTGAGAACTTGTGGTCAGACCCGTTTGCCTATAAAATGTGTATTTGTAAAACTGAATTTAATTCTGTATGTATATTGTGTGTGCCATAACATATTTTAAAAGTAAAGTAATGTGTCAAGCATCTTCTGACAAACATCTGAAAGCATAGCCCTAATAGTGTCATGACAACGTACGTGTGAATGACGTCAAAGTGTCATTCACACACAAATCGCTTGGCATGGCTCGTATATATGTGTGACACTCTTACCGCAACACGACTTAGTTAATGCAATCAAAAAGATTTGATATCTGAAGCCGTTCAAAGGGAGATCATTCTGAGAATCATGGACAATTTCAACAGGCGAGTACGGATTATGTCCCCTGATCCATGCCCACAGTGTCGAAAAAGGCAGACACGTTTGATTCAATGTTAAGTAACTCAACATAATAAACCCGATCCTGACCTTTGTGAAAAGATATATGAGCCATTTCACGAGAAAATCAACATTATGGATTCTGCGCAATGTATCGATCCCGATGAGCCTGCGCAATCCGTGCAGGCTAATCCAGGCCGACACATCCCATCTCAGGGGATTTAAGGTATAAATTAATGATGCCTGAAACAGAAAATCCACAGGAGGCGTAAAGTGTCTGTCCCAGTTTGCCTGCGTGGAATGCTTCAGCTGATCCGGGTCGATAGTTCACTGTTGGTTTTTCTCGTAATTTGGCTCATATACATATGTTTATGTCTCAATCTTTGTACATGATTAAGGTCTTATAAGGATAGAGGTGGGACACTGAATGAAATCATTGATTCATCCCGTAACCACTTTAAATATTCAACATTTCTTTCATCTCAAACCACTTCCTAATAACTCGTTTATTTCGATAAGATGGCGAACAGAACAGGGAAAATCATGATCAGACTGTACGGAGTCCTGAAGGTCAGTGTTCACGTGACATGGGATCTTCTTTCTTTTTTTTTTATCTCAAACAATTTCCTAATTATTTGTTTATTTACGATCGGGTTGTACGAAAGCCCTGTCTAAACTTGACCTTCAATTGTAGTAGAGCCCTGAAGGTGTGGCGTTCACGTGATTTGGCGGACCTTTTGTTTAATCTCAACCCATTGCTTAATAAATAAAACAGAAGAACATGACCAATTAACTCGTTTATTTACTACTTGATGGCGAACAGGGAAGATCCTGACCAGACTGTACGGATAACCTAACTGTTGTGAACATTCACTGATAACACAGTCCTGAAGGTAATTGTTCTCGTGACGTGGGATCCATTTTGTTTTTTATCTCAAAATAACTACCTGATAACTTGTTTATTTACTATAATATGACGAACATGGACAATCTTGATCAGACTGCACGGATACTCTGACTGATCTGGAACTTCACTGGCAGCAAGTCCTAAAGGTCAGTGTTCACGTGACATGGCGGCACTTTTTATATCAACCCATTACCTGATAAACTCGTTTATTTACTACTAAATGGTGAACAGGGAGGATTCTGACCGGACTGTACGGATGCCCTGACTAATCTGAACCTTCACTGGTATAACAGTCCTGAAGGTCAGTGTTCACGTGACATGGCGGCACTTTTACCTAGTTAACACATTGTTTTACTACAAAATGACGAACAGGGAAGATCCTGATTAGAATGTACGAATTTCCTGACTGAGCTGGACCTTCGCTAGAAGCAAAGTTCTGAAGTTCAGGTGACGTGGCGCCCTTTTTATCTCAACCAATTTCCTAGTTAACTAATTAATTTATGACTAAATGGCGAAGAGGGAAGATCCTGATCAGACTGTACGACTGTCCTGACTGATCTGGACCTTCGCTAGAAGCAAAGTCCTGAAGTTCAGTGTTTATGTGACTTTTGTTGCACTTTTAATCTCAACCGATTACTTAATTAACTTGTATTTTAACTTCTACATGGCGAACATGGAATATCCTGATTAGACTACACGGGTGTACTGACTGATATGTACCTTCACTGGGTGTAAAAGTCTGAATTCCATTGTTCACGTGACGTGACGGCCTTTCTTATCTCAACCAATTACCTTAATAAACCCGTATATTTACGACTAGATGGCGAACATGGAAGATACGGTTCAGACTGTTCAGGTGCCCTTACTGATCAGGACCTTCACTGATAGTAAAGTCCTGAAGGTTACCGTTCACGTCACGTGGATGCCCATTTGATCTGAACCCATTACTTAGTAGGCCCTAAACTTGTTTTATATGCGAACGATTTAAAACAGACAACAACCCGTAACTAAATTATGATGAATAATAACATTCTCATTATAAGGCAGCAGTGTCTGCCAAATCATTTTTCATTTCCATTTACAACTCAAACTCGATACCAGAAATAGGTTAACCCTTTCCCAAATGCACACAAAATGTAGGAGACGATTTTTATTACATTGATGTAAAAACACTCTCTATCGATGAAAGAACATTTTAAGTTGCATATTCTAACATTGTGACAAAACTGAATACAGTTGGAAATATTATAGTAAAATAAGTCCGCTGCAGATGCGTTAAAATGCGTCTGTAGCTTGGAAAGACGTAGCATTATATTTACAGCCTTAAGTTATGACTATGAATAATGTCACAACCAGGCAAAACGTGTTTGATAAGAGTATATGTGGATACATATCATTCTAAATTAATACATTAATATCATACTCGGTAACTCTCGTACATTTACGGAAATTGACTTCGTTTTCCTCATACGTCATTTGTTTTTCTTGTGTTTCAGCACTGATGACTAAGATCAATAATACAAGAGCAGCTATGAAGTTGTGTCATCTTAACGATTAGAGTCGAATAGATACGAGTGAAGTTGTTTGTCACATGACCAACTGCGCCTTAATATGCACCCTTTAGTTTAGGAGCAGAATACAGAATTGTACGAATACGATGACTAGCTATTAGAAAATGTAATGGAATTCTTATTTTATACATAATTCATTTTATTAATTTGGTAACATCGTTTATCTTTAGTTCCATTTAGTAATTTTCGGGCATAGAAAAGTTGAGTTTGAATTTCTTGTGCCCATCGTCCGTTCCCAATTAGGTCAACTGTGTACGAAGCGCTAATGGTGAACTATAAGGATCGTTATGTGGCCCAATCGTCCAATCCCCCTTAGTTCATTAGTGTACGAAGTGCTTATGGTAAGCTTTAAGGATCGTTATGTGACCCCATCGTCCATTCGCAATTAGTTCAATTGTGTAGGAAGTGCTAATAGTAAGCTTTAAGGATCGTTATGTGCACCCATCGTCCATTCGCCATTAGTTCATATGCGTACGAAGTGCTAAAAGTAAGCTTTAAGAATCGTTATGTGTCCCCATCGTCCATTCGCCATTAGTTCATATGTGTAGGAAGTGTAAATGGTAAGCTTTAAGAATCGTTATGTGTCCCCATCGTCCATTCGCCATTAGTTCATATGTGTAGGAAGTGTAAATGGTAAGCTTTAAGGATTGTTATGTGCACCCATCGTCCATTCGCCATTAGTTCATGTGTGTACAAAAAGCAAATAGTAATCTTTAAGGATCGTTATATGCTTCCATCGTTCGATCCACATTAATTCTTATGTGTAGGAAGTGCTAATAGTAAGGTTTAAGGATCGTTCTGTGCTTCCATCGTTCAATCGCCATGAGTTCATATGTGTAGGAAGTGTAAAAGGTAAGCTTTAAGGATCGTTATGTTTCCCCATCGTCTGTTATCCATTAGTTCATTTGTGCACGAAGTATAAATGGTAAGCTTTAATGATTGTTATGTGCACCCATCGTCCATTCGCCATTAGTTCATGTGTGTACAAAAAGCAAATAGTAATCTTTAAGGATCGTTATATGCTTCCATCGTTCGATCCACATTAATTCTTATGTGTAGGAAGTGCTAATAGTAAGGTTTAAGGATCGTTCTGTGCTTCCATCGTTCAATCGCCATGAGTTCATATGTGTAGGAAGTGTAAAAGGTAAGCTTTAAGGATCGTTATGTTTCCCCATCGTCTGTTATCCATTAGTTCATTTGTGTACGAAGTGTAAATGGTAAGCTTTAATGATTGTTATGTGCACCCATCGTCCATTCGCCATTAGTTCATGTGTGTACTAAAAGCAAATAGTAATCTTTAAGGATCGTTATATGCTTCCATCGTTCGATCAACATTAATTCATATGTGTAGGAAGTGCGAATAGTAAGGTTTAAGGATCGTTCTGTGCGTCCATCGTTCAATCGACATTAGTTCATATGTGTAGGAAGTGTAAAAGGTAAGCTTTAAGGATCGTTGTGTTTCCCCATCGTCTGTTATCCATTAGTTCATTTGTGTACGAAGTGTAAATGGTAAGCTTTAAGGATCGTTATGTGTCCCCATCGTTCATTCCCCATTAGTTCATATGTGTACGAAGTGCTCATGGTGAACTTTAAGGATCGTTATTTGCACCCATCGTTCTATCGCCATTAGTTCATATGTGTAAGAAGTGCTAATGGTACACTGTGGAGATCGTTTTGTGTCCCCCTTGTTCATACGCAATTAGTTCATTTGTGTACGAAGTGCCAATGGTGAACTTTAAGGATCGTTATGTGCACCCATCATTCTATCGCCATTAGTTCATATGTGTACGAAGTGCCAATGGTGAACTTTAAGGATCGTTATGTGCACTCATCGTTATATCGCCGTTAGTTCATATGTGTACGAAGTGCCAATGGTGAAGTTTAAAGATCGTTATGTGCACCCATCATTCTATCGCCATTAGTTCATATGTGTACGAAGTGCTAATGGTGAACTTTAAGGATCGTTATGTGCACCCATGGTTCTATCACCATTAGTTCATATGCGTAAGAATTGCGTAAGCATGGTGATATTTAATGATCGGTATGTGTCCCCATCGTACCATTCCCCATTAGTTCATCAGTGTACGAAGTGTGAATGGTAAGCTTTAATGATCGTTATGTGTCCCCATCGTACCATTCCCCATTAGTTCATCAGTGTAAGAAGTGTAAATGGTAAGCTTTAATGATCGTTATTTGTCCCCATCGTACCATTCCCCATTAGTTAATCAGTGTACGAAGTGTAAATGGTAAGCTTTAAGGATCGTTATGTGACCCCATCGTACCATTCCCCATTAGTTCATCAGTGTACGAAGTGTAAATGGTAAGCTTTAAGGATCGTTATGTGTCCCCATCGTACCATTCCCCATTAGTTCATCAGTATACGAAGTGTAAATGGTAAGCTTTAAGGATCGTTATGTGCACCCATCGTTCTATCGCCGTTATTTCATATGCGTACGAAGTGCTAATGGTGAAGTTTAAGGATCGTTATGTGCACCCATCGTTCTATCGCCGTTAGTTCATATGTGTACGAAGTCCTAATGGTGAACGTTAAGGATCGTTATGTGCACCCATCATTCTATCGCCGTTAGTTCATATGTGTTCGAAGTGCCAATGGTGAACTTTAAGGATCGTTACGTGCACCCATCGTTCTATCGCCATTAGTTCATATGCGTAATAATTGCGTAAGCATGGTGAGCTGTAATGATTGGTATGTGTCCCCATCGTACCATTCCTCATTAGTTCATCAGTGTACGAAGTGTAAATGGTAAGCTTTAATGATCGTTATGTGTCCCCATCGTACCATTCCCCATTAGTTCATCAGTGTACGAAGTGTGAATGGTAAGCTTTAATGATCGTTATGTGTCCCCATCGTACCATTCCCCATTAGTTCATCAGTGTAAGAAGTGTAAATGGTAAGCTTTAATGATCGTTATTTGTCCCCATCGTACCATTCCCCATTAGTTAATCAGTGTACGAAGTGTAAATGGTAAGCTTTAAGGATCGTTATGTGACCCCATCGTACCATTCCCCATTAGTTCATCAGTGTACGAAGTGTAAATGGTAAGCTTTAAGGATCGTTATGTGTCCCCATCGTACCATTCCCCATTAGTTCATCAGTATACGAAGTGTAAATGGTAAGCTTTAAGGATCGTTATGTGCACCCATCGTTCTATCGCCGTTATTTCATATGCGTACGAAGTGCTAATGGTGAAGTTTAAGGATCGTTATGTGCACCCATCGTTCTATCGCCGTTAGTTCATATGTGTACGAAGTCCTAATGGTGAACGTTAAGGATCGTTATGTGCACCCATCATTCTATCGCCGTTAGTTCATATGTGTTCGAAGTGCCAATGGTGAACTTTAAGGATCGTTACGTGCACCCATCGTTCTATCGCCATTAGTTCATATGCGTAATAATTGCGTAAGCATGGTGAGCTGTAATGATTGGTATGTGTCCCCATCGTACCATTCCTCATTAGTTCATCAGTGTACGAAGTGTAAATGGTAAGCTTTAATGATCGTTATGTGTCCCCATCGTACCATTCCCCATTAGTTCATCAGTGTACGAAGTGTAAATGGTAAGCTTTAATGATCGTTATGTGTCCCCATCGTACCATTCCCCATTAGTTCATCAGTGTACGAAGTTTAAAAGATAAGCTTTAAGGATCGTTATGTGTCCCCATCGTACCATTCCCCATTAGTTCATTAGTGTACGAAGTGTAAATGGTAAGCAGCTTTAAGGATCGTTATGTGTCCCCATCGTACCATTTCCCATTAGTTCATCAGTGTACGAAGTGTAAATGGTTAGTTTTAAGGATCGTTATTTGTTCCCATCTTACCATTTCCCATTAGTTCATCATTGTACGAAGTGTAAATGGTAAGCTTTAAGGATCGTTATGTGTCCCCACCGTACCATTCCCAATTAGTTCATCAGTGTACGAAGTGTAAATGGTAAGCAGCTTTAAGGATCGTTATCTGTCCCCATCGTACCATTTCCCATTAGTTCATCAGTGTACGAAGTGTAAATGGTAAGCTTTAAGGATCGTTATTTGTTCCCAACTTACCATTTCCCATTAGTTCATCAGTGTACGAAGTGTAAATGGTAAGCTTTAAGAATCGTTATGTGTCCCCATCGTACCATTTCCCATTAGTTCATCAGTGTACGAAGTGTAAATGGTAAGCTTTAAGGATCGTTATGTGTCCCCATCGTACCATTACCCATTAGTTCATTATTGTACGAAGTGTAAATGGTAAGCTTTAAGGATCGTTACGTGTCCCCATCGTACCATTACCCATTAGTTCATCATTGTACGAAGTGCAACTGGTAAGCTTTAAGGATCGTTATGTGTCCCCATCTTACCATTTCCCATTAGTTCATCAGTGTACGAAGTGTAAATGGTAAGCTTTAAGGATCGTTATGTGTCCCCATCGTACCATTCCCCATTAGTTCATTAGTATACGAAGTGTAAATGGTAAGCAGCTTTAAGGATCGTTATGTGTCCCCATCGTACCATTTCCCATTAGTTCATCAGTGTACGAAGTGTAAATGGTTAGTTTTAAGGATCGTTATTTGTTTCCATCTTACCATTTCCCATTAGTTCATCAGTGTACGAAGTGTAAATGGTAAGCTTTAAGGATCGTTATGTGTCCCCATCGTACCATTACCCATTAGTTCATCATTGTACGAAGTGTAAATGGTAAGCTTTAAGGATCGTTATGTGTCCCCACCGTACCATTCCCAATTAGTTCATCAGTGTACGAAGTGTAAATGGTAAGCAGCTTTAAGGATCGTTATGTGTCCCCATCGTACCATTTCCCATTAGTTTATCAGTGTACGAAGTGTAAATGGTAAGCTTTAAGGATCGTTATTTGTTCCCAACTTACCATTTCCCATTAGTTCATCAGTGTACGAAGTGTAAATGGTAAGCAGCTTTAAGGATCGTTATGTGTCCCCATCGTACCATTTCCCATTAGTTCATCAGTGTACGAAGTGTAAATGGTAAGCTTTAAGGATCGTTATTTGTTCCCAAATTACCATTTCCCATTAGTTCATCAGTGTACGAAGTGTAAATGGTAAGCTTTAAGAATCGTTATGTGTCCCCATCGTACCATTTCCCATTAGTTAATCAGTGTACGAAGTGTAAATGGTAAGCTTTAAGGATCGTTATGTGTCCCCATCGTACCATTACCCATTAGTTCATCATTGTACGAAGTGTAAATGGTAAGCTTTAAGGATCGTTATGTGTCCCCATCGTACCATTACCCATTAGTTCATCATTGTACGAAGTGTAACTGGTAAGCTTTAAGGATCGTTATTTGTTCCCAACTTACCATTTCCCATTACTTCATCAGTGTACGAAGTGTAAATGGTAAGCTTTAAGAATCGTTATGTGTCCCCATCGTACCATTTCCCATTAGTTCATCAGTGTACGAAGTGTAAATGGTAAGCTTTAAGGATCGTTATGTGTCCCCATCGTACCATTACCCATTAGTTCATCATTGTACGAAGTGTAAATGGTAAGCTTTAAGGATCGTTATGTGTCCCCATCGTACCATTACCCATTAGTTCATCATTGTACGAAGTGTAACTGGTAAGCTTTAAGGATCGTTATGTGTCCCCATCTTACCATTTCCCATTAGTTCATCAGTGTACGAAGTGTAAATGGTAAGCTTTAAGGATCGTTATGTGTCCCCATCGTACCATTCTCCATTAGTTTATCAGTGTACGAAGTGTAAATGCTAAGCTTTAAGGATCGTTATGTGACCCCATCTTACCATTTCCCATTAGTTCATCAGTGTACGAATTGTAAATGGTAAGCTTTAAGGATCGTTATGTGTCCCCATCGTACCATTCCTCATTAATTCATCAGTATACGAAGTGTAAATGGTAAGCTTTAAGGATCGTTATGTGTCCCCATCGTACCATTCCCCATTAGTTCATCAGTGTACGAAGTGTAAATGGTAGGCTTTAAGGATCGCTATGTGTCCCCATCGTCTATTCACCATAAGTTCATTTGTGTACGAAGTGTAAATGGTAAGCTTTAAGGATCGTTATGTCTCCGAATTGTCCACTTGCCATTAGTTCATATTTGTACGAAGTGCTAATGGTAAGCTTTAATGATCGTTATGCGCACCTATCCTCCAATCGCCATTAGTGCATATGTGTACGAAGCGCAAATGGTAAGCTTTAAGGATGTATAGTAATGTGCACCCATCGTTCCATTCACCGTTAGATCATATGTGTAGTAAGTGATTATGGTAAGCTTTAAGAATCGTTATGTCTCCCCATTGTCTAATCGCCATTAGTTAATATGCGGACGAAGTGCTAATGGTATGCTCTAAGGATCATTATGTGTCTCCATCGTGCTTTCGCAATTAGTGTATCTGTGTACGAAGAAGTAATGGTAAGCTTTAAGCATGGTTATGATTCCCCATGTTCCATTCGACATTACCTTTGAACGAATTGCTAATGGTGAGTATAACGTGCTTATGGTGAGCTTTAAGGATCGTTATATTTCCCTATCGTCCAATCACTTTTATAAGTGAGCAATATATTTACGAGTTAGGTGTAGTCTTAACGGATGCGTATGGCAGTGTATTATTGACGTATAGGCCAAGCGGGAGCAGTGTTAAAATATGAAACATGATTTACAGTTGTATAAGGAATGATGAAGTTGCTTAGTATGATCAAATTACAAACCTTTATCAGGGGAATGTGTATAACTTTGATATACATTTGTTCCGATACATTTAAACAGTTAGTCAATATGTGTTTGTATGTGTTTTATGAATTGCTTTCTCTTGACATGATACCGTTTGACGTTCACATGTAACTATTATAAAGAATTTACATACCTTTTTACTTATTATTCATTTAAGTATTTATCAAGGTTGTACCACGTTACGCTTAATACTTTAAGCTGCGGGTAAACCCTTTCCCACATTGAAGACGTAATTTGACGCATTATCTGCAGACCACTCTACAAAATATGAAATTGTATATGATGAGCATTTTCTTCTTTTGCCACAAGGTTTTAATTACATATGACAGTTAAGCCCCTTTTATAGGTGGTAAGGAGAAGTTGGTGTCTAGTGTCTAGTATCTAGTATCGTTTATCATAAACGATACTGGCAACCATAATCTAGTATCGTTTATCATAAACAATACTGGCAACTAGACACTAGTGTCGTTTAAGGAACTAGATATCTAACTTTAATTTTTTCAACATAGTTTCCAGAATCAATTTGCAGACTCCAGTGTCGTTTAACACTAAACGACACTGGCAACCAGACAATAGTGTCGTTTAAGGAACTAGATATATCATTTTCTTTGTTTAGACTCCAGTGTCGTTTAACACTAAACGACACTGGCAACCAGACACTAGTATCGTTTAAGGAACTAGATATATAATTAATCAATTTCAGACTCCAGTGTCGTTTAACACTAAACGACACTGGCAACCAGACACTAGTATCGTTTAAGGAACTAGATATATAATTAATCAAATTTCAGACTCCAGTGTCGTTTAACACTAAACGACATTGGCAACTAGACACTAGTGTCGTTTAAGGAACTAGATATATGATTTTCAATTTTTATACTCCAGTGTCGTTTAAGAAGTAAATTTCGGAATTTAAGGAAATTTAAGGAAATTTACTTCTAAATTAAATCCCAATTTTCGTGCAGTTTAAGGAACTAGATATATCATTTTCAATTTTTAGACTCCAGTGTCGTTTAACACTAAACGAGACTGGCAACCAGACACTAGTATCGTTTAAGGGACTGGATATATAATTAAACAATTTTCATACTCCAGTGTCGTTTAACACTATACGACACTGGCAACCAGACACTAGTATCGTTTAAGGAACTAGCTATATAATTTATCAATTTTCAGACTCCAGTGTCGTTTAACTCTAAACGACACTGGCAGCCAGACACTAGTATCGTTTACGGAACTAGATATATAATTAATCAATTTTCATACTCCAGTCTCGTTTACCATTAAACGACACTGGCAACAATACACTAGTATCGTTTAAGGAACTAGGATATATGATTAATCAACGTTCAGACTTCATCGTCATTTTACACTAAACTACACTGGCAAACCAGACATACATTGGACATTCAAGAAAATAAATAAACGAATGTCGTACTGACACGATATTGGACATTGGGCTTTGGAACCTAAGTATTGACCGAACTATTCCACTCGTCGTCAGCGCGGGTAGACTGCGGGACCTACCTTATAGCATATGCGGCCCCGGCTCACATTTCCCCTACAAGCAGCGTAGTGCTAGCGTAAAACGAGGCTCAGCACTTCGCCGTAAGCGTAGGTAGACTGCCGGACCTGCCGTATAGTTTATGCGGCCCCGGCTCACATATCCCTAGCTAGCCGCGGAGTGCACGCCTGAAGGAAGGCTAGCAGTTCGCCGTTGGCACGGGTAGACTGCTGGACCTGCCGTTAAGCATATGCCGCCACGGCTCACATCTTCCCTATTAGCAGCAGGGTGCTAGCGTAAAACAAGACTCAGCACTTCGCCATAAGCGCGGGTAGACTGCGGAACTGTCATATAACATATGCGGCACGTCTCACATTTCCCGTAATACCAGAAGGGTGCTCGCCTGAAACAAGACTCTTGTAGAATGCTGGATCTGCCATATAGCATATGCGGCCACGGTTGACATATCTCCTACCAGCAATGGGGTGCTAGCGAAAAACATGGCTCAGCACTTCGCCGTATGCGCGGGTAGACTGCGGGACCTATATTATAGCGTATGCGGCCCCGGCTCACATTTCCCGTTCTAGCAACGGAGTGCTCGCGTAAAACAATGCTCAGCTCTTCGCCGTAAGCGCGCGTAGACTGCGGGACCTGCCTTTTAGCGTATGCGGCCCCGGCTCATATTTACCCTACTAGCAGCCGAGTGCTCGCATAAAACAAGGCTCAGCACTTTGCCGTAAGTGCGGGTACACTGCGGGGCCTGCCGTATAGCATATGCGGCCACGGCGCACATCTTCCCTACTTGCAGCGGACTGCTAGCGTAAAACAAGGCTCAGCACTTCGCCGGAAGCGCGTGTATATTGCAAAACCTACCGTATAGCGAATGCGGCCCCGGCTCTCATTTCCCCGACTAACAGCGGAGTGCTCCCCGTAATATATGCAGCTGACTCGGGTAGAAATCCGGCTTAACGCCGTTGTTCCACTCCTGTCATCTTGGATGACCAATGTCGCGCCAGCAGGATATTCAGTTTTGAATGTCCAAAGTCCAATGTCGTGCCAGCACGACATTCTTTGTTTGAATGTCCAATTTCCAATGTCGTGCCAGCACGACATTCATTGTTGAATGTCCAATGTCCAATGTCGTGCCAGCACGACATTCAATTTTTGAATGCGGCCCCGGTGCTCATTTCCTCTACTAGCAGAGGCGTGCTAGCGTAAGACCAAGCTCAGCAGTTCGCCGTACACATGGGTAGACTCTGGGCCAGCCTTATAGCACATGCGGCCCCGGCTCACATTTCCCCTACCAGCAGCGGAGTGCTAGCGCGAAACAAGGCCAGCACTTCGCCGGCAGCGCGGCTAGAATGCGGGACCTGCCGTTTAGCATATGAGGTCATGGCTCACATTTTCCCTACTAGCAGCCGAGTGCTCTCGAAACACAAGGCTCAGCACTTCACCGTAAGCGCGAGTAGGCTGCGGGACCTGCCGTATAGCATATGCGGCCAGCCTCACATTTCCCCTACGACCAATGGGGTGCTCGCATTAAACAAGGCTCAGCACTTCGCCGTAAGATGGTGTAGATTGCGAGACCTTCCGTATAGCGTAAGAGGCTCCGGCTCACATTTCCCCGACTAGCAGCGTAGTGCTCCACGTAATACACGCGGCAAACTCGGGTAGAAATCCGCCTTAAATGACACTAGTGTCTGGTTGCCAGTGTCGTTTAGTGTTAAACGACACAGGAGTCTGTAAATTGATTAATTATATAGCTAGTTCCTTAAACGATACTAGTGTCTGGTTGCCAGTGTCGTTTAATGCTAAACGGCACTGGAGTCTGAAATTTGATCAATTATATATCCAGTTCCTTAAACGATACTAGTGTCTGGTTGCCAGTATCGTATAGTGTTAAACTACACTGGAGCCTGAACATTGATTAATTATATATCTAGTTCCTTAAACGACACTAGTGTCTGGTTGCCATTGTCGTTTAGTGTTAAACGACAGTGGAGTCTGTAAATTGATTAATTATATAGCTAGTTCCTTAAACGATACTAGTGTCTGGTTGCCAGTGTCGTTTAGTGTTAAACGACACTGGAGTCTGTATATTGAATAATTATATAGCTAGTTCCTTAAACGATACTAGTGTCTGGTTGCCAGTGTCGTTTAGTGTTAAACGACACTGGAGTCTGACATTTGATTAATTATATATCTAGTTCCTTAAACGATACTAGTGTCTAGTTGCCAGTGTCGTTTAGTATTAAACGATACTGGAGTCTGTAAATTGAATTATTATATAGCTAGTTCCTTAAACGATACAAGTGTCTGGTTGCTAGTGTCGTTTAGTGTTAAACCAGACTGGAGTCTGAAATTTGAAAATTATATATCTAGTTCCTTAAACGACACTAGTGTCTGGTTGCCAGTGTCGTTTAGTGGTAAACGACACTGGAGCCTGAAAATTGATTAATTATATATCTAGTGTCTTAAACGATACTTGTGTATGGTTGCCAGTGTCGTTTAGTGTTAAACTACACTGGAGTCTAAAATATGATTACTTATATATAGAGAATATTATGCTATTGTCTTTTGATATGGATGTTATCGGGCAAGGGTTAGGATTCATCAATAATCCTAACCCAAGCCCGATAACATCCATATCAAAAGACAATAGTCATAATATTCTATTTATCTAGCAACTAGCGTATTTTAAATAAAATTATTAAAATGAACATTATCCTTAATTATTGAAAGACTAGCACTTCGGCTATCAACCGCAATTACGCGTAGTAATATTAAACCAAAGTACACAAATGTGTCAAAGAAAGAAAGTAGTCCAGTTTATTCTCGTCAATTTCTGACTTTTTATCTATTCAGTATTCATATTTTATAGACATAAATATATTTTGTAATAACATAAACACTAAACGATAATTAATTATTTACAATAACAACCCAATTCCTCCTCGCTTCGATGAATACACAAACGTGTTGAGGGACTTTGCACATTCAAGATTAGGATGTTTACATCGTGTCCTGAAAAGTTAAAATCATCTACGAGTTATTTGGTGTATTCGAGTTCTGGAAGAAGTTAATAGACCCTACATTTAGCATAGCTCCATAGAATATGGGCGGCATTTGACTAGTGACAGTGTTATTATTGGTCATGAAGTTGAAATTTGGAATATCGTGCTGTAAGCTTGATAGAGATACTGGACAGGGTGGGGTAGGAATGGAAGGAGCTAAGGAGGTTTCCAAATCAGGGTGAGCAACGGACAGATCAATCTGATCTGAGAACTGATTACTACATGGGTCAGTGGCAGGTGCGTAACCCTCTTTATTAGTGTTTGTACTCGTACTAGACATAATACTGGAAAAGCGTTTCTGGTTTCCCTTTGAAATCGATAAATAGTTTATTACAGACTGGACATTCTTGTGTCCAGTTATTTGCATAATTTCTGTTGGAGGGATATTGGCATCCCTCAACTTCTGGACCAGGTGTTTCCTAGCAGAGTGATTTGTTAGGCGCTTTCCATCTATACCAGCTTTTTCACACATTGTTTTCATTAGCTTTCCTAGCTTTTTCATTATAATCCTCTGCCGAAGAAACATCTGTTCAGTTTTATTTGCAACAGTCCGAGATGCCAAATAAAATGGGAAATCTGGGAGGGAATAATCTGCAGGCCTTTGGGATGCATATAGTTTATAAATCACTATTGGATCTCTTTCTGTGCCACTAGCAAACATTTTTGGTTTAATCTTTCTAATGTCGCCAACATTCTCCACAGTTCTAGTTTTCGTCTGCCTTTCATTTAGTTCAAGAAATTCATCTTCCCCATCTGTTTTCAGTGTGAAATCTCCCCCAGCTGCAATTAGAAATGTTTGTATTTACAAAAATGTGGGAATCAGAATCAAACATATACTGACCAGACATCATTTCATTTGTTATCAGTCCTTAAATGTGAACAAATATATCATATGTTTATATTGGTGAAAAGGCGATATATAAATCCTCAAATGTTATTGATTAATTATAAAGACTTTAAAGTTTACAATTCATTACATTTATAAACCCATGCATGTAATATGTAAATAATTTATGCCTTGAAACTATTATTCGAATTTATGTATGTTTTTTTTTTTCTATTTTCAGATCATAACGGAATTCATGTCTTCTAACTGGGATACAGCTTGTCGTCTGAATCGGTTAAAGACAGTATATAGGTTGTGGCACTAAATTCTAGTGGGAAGTCGGAGTGTTCAGAAGAATTTGATGATCTACAGACTACCGGCTTTACAATACAAAGAACTAGGGTTCCTATCCAACAAAGTTGAAAAAAGATGTTTATTTTATGGTACATAATATCCATTTGGGTAGTCAATGTGTGAGCACTGCTGTCAAGATATAGGAAAAAGCTAGATTCAAGAGCTGGACACAGAAAACTCACCATAGGTTGTAGTGCTCTGATACACCTCTCATCCCAAAATGTAAACAATTATTATTCAGCCAGAGTGTGTTGATAATTGATTCTGGAGTAGCTGATCCAAGGAGACCTTATTCATACAAGACTTCGATATCACCTTCGGATACAGTTTCTGCTTCACATGGACGATTTTCTTTACCACATTTTTTCAGCAGCTTTAGTTTAGCCTAATTTTGTGAATTGAATTAAATGGAGGATAAATATGTGTGTGTTTTTTAGCAAGATCGAGATATATTTCACTCTGCCACTTGAGAAAATAATGCTCTCGGTGATCACAAATTGAAATATATCACTATCTTGCAAAATATAAGCGCTTTAACCAGTGATTTCTTTAACCCATTAGTCCATAAACACACATTTTTATACATCTGCAGCAAATGAGTTCGGAAAATATTGTGAAAACAGAAGAAATTTCTCCTAACAAGCAGTTTCTCCTTTTGTCATAATGTTTTTACTGAATCTTTAATTTAAACTGTCATTTGTCATAATTTACTACTGTCGTCTGCTAATGCTTTAAATATAGATCAGTCATAACATTCAGTATGTTGTAATGGGTTAAAAAGGGACTGTTTGCTATGTAGGTATTATTTTTAGATGATTTTTTATAATTATGCCCCACCCCCTGGATTATCCATTGAAGGTCATATAGTTAAGGTCAATGTCAAAGTTCAAGTTCACATTTATCAGAAAGCTTAACATTGCATAGAACTCCCAACTGTTTCGAAGTTACAATGATGAAGTTAATTAATACGCATCAGTTGATTAATCCTTCAATGTCATCTGATAAAGGTCAAGGTCAAAGGTCACATTTCTCATTTCTTATAAGCTGCTTTCAGGGGGCATTCATGTTTTACAAACACATCTTTATTTTTTAAAATAACATAGGGATTAAGAAAATTCATTATTTGTGTGTGTGTTTTTTTGTAATGAAGGAGCCATTCTTGTTACAACAGTTATGTTGTGGGTACCAATGATTATTTTCATATGAATAGCCACAATTGGGGCTGCCCTTCTCGGTCTCATTGGGGTATGTGTGTACAATAATTTCCTTCTCGAAACAAAAATCCCGTGGAAAGTGTCAACTCAAGATTAGAATGCGGGGAATTCGCATCCTAATTCGGTGGATACTTTACACAGTTGCAATAGATCTAATGTTACAGCAAATATACATTTTGATTGGTTATAGCATCATACCTTAAGCCTTTTCTTTGTAAGATTGAAGGCATTTGACGTGCCTCCGACAATGTTGTGTGGGTAGCCATGACGGCGTAGCTTGCGATCAAAACTGGAGACCATATTCCTGATCGTTCTTGTCTCATACTGAGATCCATCTGGCTTCTTGATAGAAAGTAGGAAGGCAGCAATATGTTCATCCAGTTCGTCCACTTGTACTTTGTGCATTGGTCAATTATCCCCCTTTTCACACATAAATTGTTCAAGTTTTTTAATATCACCAAATGTTTTTCTCATTGTATTTTTAATTTCTTGTTCACTTATGATTTTTTCCACATCTGCACGTCCAGGGATTTTAGTTTGTAATGCACCAATGCGACCAAAATTTGTACTGGTTGAAGGGTTCGGCTCAGACTCGAACAGTTTACCTGTATTTGTCATGGGATTAATGCATGGCAAATCCATTTCCTCGTCAAATATTGAGGGATCAATATCGAATTCAACAAATCCCTCAGTTTGGCTATCTATGTTAAGCAGATCATCAATATACATGTCAAATTCACCCGTTTCAGACATTTTTATTTCTCCGAATTTGCGTCGTCTGCAAAATTGTACATGTATTGATACGACAGAGGAAGGGATTCGAGGGAAATAAATAGCATTACGAGTTTAATTTGTGCATTCAATTCTTTGTTTATATTTTGATTAAAATGCAATTATACATTTTATCGAGTAAATACAAAATAAATCAAGTTCAAAAGTGTATTTTAAATTTTATTCCCCCCCCCCCTTCCCACTGACACACTCACTCGACATGTACATTCATTGACAGCGTATCGTAAACATGACCCCGGGTCAAAAGTAGTTCCGGCAGCTCGTCATGTGGAGTGGATCACGTGGTCTATTGACTGATATCACTTAATGTTATCGGTCCCCCTTTATCAGTCAGTAAATACGCTAGTTGCTAGATAAATCTAGTTCCTTACACGATACTAGTGTCTGGTTACCAGTGTCGTTCAGTGTTAAACGACACTGGAGTGTAAAAATTGAAAATTATATATCTAGTTCCTTAAACGATACTAGTGTCTAGTTGCCAGTGTCGTTTAGTGTTAAACGACACTGGAGTTTGAAAATTGATCAATTATATATCAAGTTCCATAAACGATACTAGTTTCTGGTTGCCAGTGTCGTTTAGTGTTAAACGACACTGGGGTCTGAAATTTGATTACTTATATATCTAGTTCCTTAAACGATACTAGTGTCTGGTTGCCAGTGTCGTTCAGTGTTAAACGACACTGGAGTCTAAAAATTGAAAATTATATATCTAGTTCCTTAAACGACACAAGTTTCTAGTTGCCAGTGTCGTTTAGTGTTAAACGACACTGGAGTCTGTAAATTGATTAATTATAAGCTAGTTCCTTAAACGATATTAGTTTCTGGTTACCAGTGTCGTTTAGTGTTATACGACACTGGAGTATGAAAATTGATTAATTATATATCCAGTTTCTTTAACGATACTAGTGTCTGGTTGCCAGTGTCGTTTAGTGTTAAACGACACTGGAGTCTGCAAATTGATTCTGGAAACTATGTTGAAAAAATTAAAGTTAGATATGTAGTTCCTTAAACGACACTAGTGTCTAGTTGCCAGTATCGTTTATGATAAACGATCCTAGATTCTGGTTGCCAGTATCGTTTATGATAAACGATACTAGATTCTAGACACTAGACACCAACTTCTCCTTACCACCTTTTATAAACATTTTTTCATTGTTCTGTTTATATGTTTTCAAAGTTATTTGCTAAAAAGGTGCTGCATGCAGGAACATGGGATATGCAGAATGTATATAACTTTGATATACTTGTGTTCTGATACATTGAAACAGTTACTTCATATGGGTTTGATATATTGCTTCCTCTTGACATGATACCGTTCGATGTTTACATGTAACTATAATAAACAATTTACATGCCCTTTTACTTATTATTCAGTTAAGTATTTATCAAAGCTATAACACGTTACGCTTGATACTTTAAGTTACGGGTAAACCATTTCTCACTTTGTAGACATAATTTGACGCATTATCTGCAGACGACTCTTCAACACATGCAATTGTTCATGATGAGCAATGTCTTCTTGTGTCGCAAGGTTTTAATTACATATGCTAGTTAATCCACTTTTATAGACATTTTTCATTATTCTGCATATATGTTTTCAAAGTTGATTGCTATAAAGGTTTTGTATGGCAGGAAAAAGGATAAGCAGAATCATAAGCAATATTAAAGGAAGCATAACCATGAGATTCTGATCCTACGAAATATGTTTTAACAATCGATCCCCGTTTCTTAACCATATAAAGATGTGTTTGTTGGACTGCTGTTTAATGACATTTTCAACAACTTTTTAATTACATCATGGCGTTTGCTAGGTAATCAACACGTACAGGTGGTCCATTTATCCTGATATCGGTGAGTCAGTTGTTATGCTAACCCAACAATCCTGAGCGCCAAGGTGGAAAAATCATTCAATTTTAAATGTTTAAGTTTGTATAAAATACACTCATTTAAAAGTTGATAACTGTACATGTGCATGTACACATTTACACAAGGGTCAGGATCTGGTAAACCGTCAAATGTGTTCAGTATAGCATTAGGAGAAAAGGAAGTAATTGTTTAGCATAAGTATTTACTTCTTTTCCCAAGATGTTTTAAAATATTGCCTGCGGTAAAGAGAGAGGTATCATAAAAGTTTAACAATGTTACCTCCTTGAAAGAACCCAACCTTGGTATATATGGCTTATCAGCTAAATATCCGTATTGCCTTGTCTGAAAGTTTAGCATGACGGCGATACATTGTCGAATAACTGGAGCTGAAAGTGTGGCCGTTCATAAAGGTGTTCTCGTTGAAAGTGTGGTCGTTCATAAAGGTATTCTCGCTGAAAGTGTGGCCGTTCATAAAAGTGTTCTCGCTGAAAGTGTAGCCGTTCATAAAGGTGTTTATCGCTGAAAGTGTGGCCGTTCATAAAGGTGTTCTCGCTGAAAGTGTGGCCGGTCATAAAGGTGTTCTCGTTGAAAGTGTGGCCGTTCATAAAGGTGTTCTCGCTGAAAGTGTGGCCGTTCATAAAGGTGTTCTAGCGTAAAGTGTAGCCGTTCATAAAGGTGTTCTCGCTGAAAGTGTGGCCGTTCATAAAGGTGTTCTCGCTGAAAGTGTGGCCGTTCATAAATGTGTTCTCGCTGAAAGTGTGGCCGTTCATAAAGGTGTTCTCGTTGAAAGTGTGGTCGTTCATAAAGGTGTTCTTGCTGAAAGTGTGGCCGTTCATAAAAGTGTTCTCGCTGAAAGTGTGGCCGTTCATAAAGGTGTTCTCGCGTAAAGTGTGGCCGTTCATAAAGGTGATATCGCTTATACTTAACAACACCCTCTGTTTGGTGGATTTTGCACAATAACCATAATAACAAGTTATCATGGGTGGTATACAGTGTTTAATGTATGCTTATCGTGATTAAATGATATATTGAGTGAGTGGCGTAAGGTAACAAGGGAACCGCAACGACGGTGTAGTGGTATAGCGTCCGGCTAGGGTGCGGGAGGTCGCGGGTTCAATCCCCGGACGGGTCATTATATATACTTTAAAAGTTGTAGTAGTATCGCTACCTATGTTTACTTACCAAGGAAACGCCGTGATATAATTCAAAATATGTTGAAAGCGGCGTAAATCATCTCCTGACTCTCCAGGTTGATAGTGAATGTTACATTGACGTAACACTAGTAAGATAACATTTCTTATTGGTGTGTTAAAAAGTACATCTGAGTCTATTCAACATATAGGCGGGTAGCAGCAGAGACTGTTATGTGAAGGACTAGTGTGACAAAGTAAGGAAACACGTGGAACTGGACGCCGTTATATGGCTTAAACTGGTTGAAAGCGGCACTAATTCAATTTCAATCAACCAGTCATTGATATGGCCGTGATTCTCCTGATTTAACAATTACACCATCGAGACGCTAAAACAAAACTGTCCATCAAATATTTCAAAAAAACAATGATAGTTGTGATTAAGGTGCATACTCGTGAAGCCGATTTTCCACCATAACATAGTAACAATTCTAGAGATATACATGATTTAAGCTGCGTGACGATTTGATGGCGAACATAACATAATTTGATCATGCTGTTTGAATGAATAGGCTGGTCTGAATCTGTGATGGTTACATTGTCCCGTCGGTCAGTTCACCTACTCATGTGTTTCCTGGAAAAGGTAGCGTTAAAAGAAACAACTTTATAACTCACGGATATAATGCTTTAGCCTTTATAAGACGAACATAAAAGGAAATATAGCTTTAAACTGTATACTCAATAAATTATATGACAACATCAAAACTGGTGGATTAAGGGGTTTAGTATGTGCTTAAAAACAGTTTGATCCCATCTTCTGCAAATGTGTCAAAACAAAAAGTATGACATAAATATGACTGGTTAACATTTAGTACGAATGTCCATATCGAATTAATCATATCATGTACTCCAGCATTGACCCTTAACATTTCAAATTGTTCTCTATCTAATGTCATTCAAAATTAATCATAAACAATGAACATTGCGTGAACCTATGCGTGGGAATATGTAGTCTTCTGTGAGCAGTGTAGATCCACATCAGAATGTTTCTTCTGTACATTTTACTTACACAAGATTGATTGAAGCGTACATCATCATGTGTGGATTATTATAAGACGTAGTAGAAGTACATACTGATCTGAAACTACACTGTTAGGAAATGTAAATGTTTGACTTTTTAGTTGTACGTGCTCGTTTTATCTTAGCTTATAGTATTACCGCATATACTAGTTTTATCCAAGATTAAATATAAACATATCACGAAGATAGTAAAACATTGATGAAAAACATTGCAAAAACGTAAGGCAGATTAGAAAGGGAAATATTTCCATTAAAAACCGTACATATGAAAGGTGGTTGGCTTCAGCGAAAAATAACAAATGAAGAACTACATTCTTATTAAAATGAAGTTGAGATCTTAAAAATAAGACATTTTCCATTATGAACCATTATGTTAAAACTGTGTCTACAGTTGAAATGAATAAACCGGATATATTATGTAAGAAGTGATTAGCAACTGTACGGATGCCCTAACTGATATTGACCTTCACCGGTAGTAAAGTACTGAACGTCACTGTTACCCCCCCCCCCCCCCCCCCCCCCCCCCTCACACACACACACACACACTTTGTTTTATCATCCCAAACCATTACCAAGTAAACTAGCTTGTTTTCTATGGGAACAATTTTAAGAATGACAACAACACGTAATTAAATTATGATAAATTATAACACTTTAATTATAAATCAGTGTCTGCTGGATCGTATATATATTTGTTTTTATTTACAACTCAAACTCGATATCAGAAATAGGTAAACCCTTACCCAAATTAACACAATCTGCAGAAAACGACTTTGATAACATCGATGCAAAGACATGGACACCCTCTATCAATGAAAGAACACTTTAAGTTGCATGACACACGTGAATACAGTGAACACATTGTGGTAAAATGTGGTCACTGTATTCACGTGTGTCATGCAACTTAAAGTGTTCTTTCATTGATAGAGGGTGTCCAAGTCTGAATTTTGGAAAGGCTTAAATTGACCGCCTTAACCGATAAATATGTATAATGTCACAACCAGCCCAAACGTGTTTGATAAGAGTACAATGTGGATAGATAACATTCTAAATAAATACATTGATGTAACATTATGTTACACTCGGTTCAGGACTGATTACTAAGATAAATGATATAATAGGAGATATGAGGTGATGTCATTCTAGCGATTAGAGCCGAGTAGATACGAGTGAAGCATTATGTCATATGAAGAACGGAAAACACATAAACAAATACGCCCCATGATTTTCGGAGAAGAAACGAGAAATTGTCGAATACGATGACTATCTTTTAGACGAGGTAATGTAATTCTACTTTAATACATAATCTATTTTATTAATTTGGAACTTTTATCAATTGCTAATGTTGGAGCTCTAGAAAAGTTCCGAGTCTGGAATGATATAATGTCGTGTGGGTTGGATTCAATTGTTCGCGTTGTTTTTCTATAACAAACATTTATCGACTTTATATACACACCTAACATAACGAAGTTCGATTGATTGGGTTTACGCCGAGGTTTGCGATTGTTCAGTTACATCCAGTAATTCCTTAAAATCATTAACAGAAAAATGTAGGTTTAAACGAATGTAACATTTTTCATACAATCCACATAACGATGATCGTCAACTATGAAAGGCAAAACTCGTCCATTTTAAAACATTTTGTATTACCCTGCACGAACCCTTAAAACTGCCATTTTCACAATTATTTGATAAAAACTAACTGAGAATGAACGCTGGTTTGATCCCAGGGGTCATTATCTCGCAATCGACGTCTACCACTGCATCACTGAGTCGATCCGTTCTATAAGTATACTAGTATTTGTATTATTCTAACAATACAGAACAGCCTACGCGATTCCGGATCTACACTGATAGAAGAGATAGAATACTGTGTAATCCAAAACGCCATTCGAAAATCAAACTTTAGAGTTTAGAAGTTTGTAACAATGTTGTGATTATTCTGAAAAACAAACCCTACACGAAACGCTGCTATAGTACGTCAATTATACTGTATAGATACTGTTCAGTGATTACCCAGATAAACTTGTTGAGACAGAATTAAATATGTCCGATCACTGGTCGTAATTTCATGAATATCGGTTATCGAATGGCGGCTTTCATTGTATAATGTTGTTTCTAGTTAGTGGTCAATAGTCCACATGTTTTACTTTGTACTGAGCCAGCTAATGGTAGGGAGTTTTTCATATCTAATAGATATCGGTTAAATGCATCTTTCAAATATATCAAGTCTAGATTGGGTTTAACAGTATTAAAGCGACAACACGTCATCAATTTCGCATACCCATGTGTTTCTTCTTTCTTACGTACCACATTATGTACACAACATACTGTCCATGCATTTGGCTACGTCTTTAATTATAAACAATTTGTTTCAAAACTTGTGCTAAATTGTTTACAAAGAGACTGGGTGTAATTCGAACCGTTCTTGTCTTTATACAATTGCTCAGCCTCGTTGGTGTAGTGGTACATTGTTCGTATTGGGTGCAGGAGGTCTATGGTTCGATCTAGGGCCAGGTCATACCCAAAATGTTAAAATGGTAATGATGGTTTTCCCACCTTGGCGCTTATGCTTGGGTGGTTATAATAGCGACTGACTCTAATGGACCAACAGTACTGGACACGTACGCAGTAAATGCCATTATCTAACTCAAAATGTGTTGAAAGCGGCGCAATACATCATACAAATAAAAAAAGCACAATATAGACACAAGAGCTAAAATAGATAACTCATTAAACGACTTCTTCTGCGGAACTGCTGAACAAATTTTAAGATAATTTCACACAAATGTTGACTAAACTATTTATGGCTCATCCGTAGATAAGCATAAGCGGACACTTATATATATTACTAGAACCAAATAGGTGTATAGTGTAGCTTCGTTTATATTCATAAGCGAACACTTATATATATTACTAGAACCAAATATGTATATATTGTAGCTTCGTTAAGATTCATCGGCGGACCCTTGCATATATTACTAGAACCAAATATGTATATATGATACCTTCATTAATATTCATAAGCGGACACTTGACCAAATATGTAGATATGGTACATTCGTTAGTATTCATATAAGCAGACTATTGAATATATTATTCAAACAAAATATGTATATGTTGTAGCTTCGTTTATATTCATAAATGGGCACTTGAATACATTATTCAAACAAAATGTGTATATATGTATAGTGTACCTTAACTAATCATCATAAGAGGACACTTGAATATATTATTCAACTAAATATGTATATATGGTACCTTCGTTAATAATCACAAGCATACAATTGAAAAAAGTTATTCAAGCCCAATATGTGTATATTTTTCCATTATTAAATGTCATAAGCGGACACTTGAATACACTATTCGGACAAAATACCTATACTCATTTTTAGTACCTGCGTTTTTAATCGTATGCGGACACGTGAATACATTATTCATATAAAATATATGGTACTTTCATTAATAATTATAACCACCGGACACTTGAAAATATCAATCGAATCAAATATGTATATATGGCTTCTCCTTTGATGTTCATATAACTATACGTAAACGTGATATTATATTAACATGGTTTGCAGTATATAGCGAGACTCGATTATACGACTATTTACGTAGGTACAGTACCAACCTTAACTCAAGTACATTCGTATGACTAATCTGTTCCCAATAGTTCAATGATGAAATTGAAACTCATATGCAGGCTGATCTTGGTAACTATATAACCACAACACTGTTATTCTACCCAGCTTCGAATACTGATCCTGGTAACTATATATATCAACACAAATGTTATTCGACTCAGCTACGAATAATGCACATTTTGTGTTCCTATATTGTATACGTCTCTTTCAATGATCATTCATAAACAATGTACATTTTACTACTAGTATATTATCTCAGTCTATTACTTCTTAGGGTACTTTGATCCGCTTAAACTACGAGTACAAGATTGTTGTGTGCTTGTTTATTTCAAATTTGTTTATTTAATGTCAGTCTGATTTGATCGTTAACAAGATAAGAAGAGATTAAACAAACAATCTGTCAAATGTTCTCCAGGCGGGTTTTCTTCTAATTTGTTAAAACATTATGCTCTTTGGTACAGATCAGAGTTATTGTTTTGAACAGATGTGTACATTATCTTAATGGAAATGGAACCAATAAGTTTGAATATAAACCTTCAATTTCTTAATGTCTAACTTCATATACACTTTCTTAAGAAATAGTTCAAGACTAGATTGCATGCGTAGAGCATGAAAGGTTTTGATCTACATTTGTCAGCAAAGAACCTTTAAAGTCTTATATAAAGCCAGAGAAATCTTCAATACATTTGAGTCTACTCTGTAAATAAGTCTAGAACTGTGTTAATCTATTATTACGCGACAAGTGTTGCAATATCTTTAATTTCTTTATCTATATTTTTGCTCCGTTTTCTCCATATATACACTGATAATAGTTGAGTCACGTTGAATGATAAACGAAGAGAATATGACATTTATTTCATTTACAATAAATGGACATTTTTTAATCATAGATTGTGCGATACCATATAGCTCATTCATTTCGATTAATAACCCAAACTTTATGTTAAGTCATAAACGATAACAAATAGTTAACCCTTTCCAACATACAAACATTCTGCAGTGGATAGCTTTGAACACATTGATGCACACACATGGAAACTCACTATAAATGAAAGAACACTACTTATTAAAAAAAAAGTCGTTTGCTTCAGAGGTGTCAAAAAGGGTCTGCATGTGTGAAACTGTTAAACTTGAATTGACAACTTTAACGTTTAATTACGGGTTATGTTCAAAATCAGACCAAGTCCCCTCATAAGACAAAGTTTTAGATAAGATGTACATGTACATAGATATAATTCTAAATTTATACATTGCAATGTCATACTATTAAATGTATTTGAAATAATCTTAAAAATAAAAATATTTGGAAATCGACAAGAGTGAACTTAAGAAACATTGTTATCGTGCGTCTATTATTTGTTGGTGTTTCAGCACTGATTACCAGCATTAATGATACGAGTGGATCTATGAGGTTGTATCATCTTAACGATTAGAGCCGAATATATACGAGTAGGGCATTCTATCACATGATCAGCTACAACTTCAGACATAAACAAATACGCCCCCTATTTACGGGGTAGAAAGGGGAATTGTTCAAACACAATATACTTATATACATCATTCTTTTTATTAATGTTATATATCATTTATTGGTTACAAATTGCTAATATAAGAGCTTAGAAGTTTCCAAAGTAAACATGTATCGACTTCATATATATTCCTAAACATGACGAAATTCGTTTGACTAGATTTATACCTTCTTCAACAACGAGTATTTCAGTTACTTAACGTTCCTCCTTAGGTTCATTAACAGCAATATGTACGTTTCTTTAAAACTAATGTATCATTCCTTTTTGCTTTCCCCACAATAATGATGGTAAATAAGGAAAGGCAGAAATCGCCCATGTTTAACCCTTTGAAGTTACCCTATACGAATCCTTAATTCTCTCTTGTTAATGCAAACAGCAGAAAGTGGTGATTCATTGATAAAACCCTTATATTCATCTCGATAATGCACAAAAAACAATATATACGTTAAACTTGTTTTATCAAATAATTTTGAAAATGATAGTTTTGGCTTTTCGCATTGACTAGGGTTCTTGCTGGGTTATACCAACGGTTTTAAAATGGACGGTCGCTCGTTTTTTTGGTCGGTTGGTCAGTCGGTCGGTCGGTCGGTTGGTCGGTTGGTTGGTTAGTCCATTGCATCTTTCCTCGTCCAGATCATAACTTTAACAAGTACATACGATGATTTAAAACAGTAGGACAAAGGGCAGTGTACAAGAACCATAACTTCACTTCACCGTATTACATAGTTATTGGCCTTTGTTACTTTTTCTTGTCCGAAGAATACTAGATGGAATATAATAAAACGTCATACGATGGTAGATCACAATGAGAGGGAGCGCAGTGTACAATAACCATAACTCTAATTCTGGTAATGACAGAGTTATTACCCTTTGTCATATTTTTCGTAGAATCTTGTCCGAAAAATTATTTTAAAACAACACAAGGTAACTTGATAAAACTTGATACTATGATACAGCACAATGAGACGAATGGCAATGTACATAAAGCGTAATTATATAATATCGAATTACAATAGTTATAGTTCCTTTGTTACTTTTTCTTGTCTGAAGAATTACTAAATAGCCACGAAATGGAATCTAATAAAATGTATACAATAGTAAAGCACAATGAGACAAAGTGAGGTGTACAAGAACCGTAACTATATTTAAGCTAATTACAGAGCTATTGACATTTGTTACTTTTTGTTGTCCGGAAAATAACTTTAAAACTACATGATGGAATTAAAAAAAACTTCATACGATGATACAACACATTAAGACAAAGTGAAGTATACAGGAGCCACAACTCCTTATTACCTTATTACAGAGTTAATGCCCTTTGTTACTTTTTTTTGTCCATAGAATAATTTTCTAACTACGAGATTGAATCTAATACTACTTCATACAATAGTAAAACACAATGAGAGGAAGTGCAGTGTACAGAAACCATAACTCTACTTTAGGTTATTATTGGGTTATAGCCCTTTGTTACTTTTTCTTGTGCGTATAATTACTTTAAACTACAAGATGGAATGAATAAAACGTCATACGATGAATCAATACATTAAGAGAAAGTGTAGTGTACAAGAACCATAACTGTTATTTAGCTAATTACAGAGTTATTTTCCTTTGTCACCTTTTTCTTTTCCGGACAATACATTTAAAACTACTATATGGAATTTAATAAAACTTCTTACGATGATACAACATATTGAGAGGAGGTGCAGTGAGCATAACCATAACTCTATTTTACCGACTTACATAGTTATTGCCCTTTGATACTTTTTCTTGTCCGTAGAATAGCTTTATAACTAAGAGATTGAATCTAATAAAACTTCATACAATGATAAAACACAATGAGAGGAAGTGCAGTGTACAGAGACCACAACTCTAGTTTAGCTAGTTCTTGAGTTATAGCCATTTGTTTCCTTTATTGTGCCTTTCTTGTGATTACTTTAAAACTACCAGATGGAGTTTAATAAAAACGTCATACGATGAATCAACACATTGAGAGGAAATATAGTGTAATATGGTAAGAGAACCATGTTCAAATAAGTAATGATTGATTTAATAAAGTGTGGTTTTAATATATCCCAAACTGTTTTATAGAATTCTACATTGAAACCATCTGAGCCTGGGCTTTTTTCATTTTTACATTTTGTTCAGGTAAAAGCCCTTAACAATATATTTTATCTTCATCATTCAGTGTTGGTATGCTACCATCAAAGAAATCAAGATCAGTGTCAGATGTGTTTCGTTTCCTATACATTCTTACATATCTTACCGATGGGTCTGAAAATTCGTTCATGTCACTAATGAAAACACTAACAAAATTTAGCGATATATCAGGACTTAAACTTAATATTGCAAAATCAACTATATTTTGAGTAGGAAGTCTAAAACAGAGCAATATAGAATACAACAAATGCAAACTATTTATTGGACATCAAAATCAGCAAAAACGTACTACTAAAACTTAAAATTGAAAACTTTTTTAAAACAGTGGCATCACAGAAAATTAACACTACTTGGGAATGTACCAATTTTAAAAACCTTTGCATTACCACCATTTATCTACCCTCTGTCGGTTCTAGAAAATCCAAAAAATGACATTCCGGACGATATAAATAAAACCATGTTTGAATATTTTTGAGATAACAAACCAGACAAAATTAAAAGAAAAAATGTAATAATGTCAATCGAAAATGGTGGCATAGCAATTCCAAATATATATGTTCTAATAAATTCTTTAAAAGCTGGCTAGGCAAAGCGTTACCTAGATGTCAAAAATAAAGGTTTATGGAAATGGTTTACAAAAGAATTCTGCAGACGTATGGCGATCATTCTTCGATGTAAACTAACTGAAGCAGTTATACACGAAATGCATGAACAGAACATATTTCTGAAAGATATCTTTATTTCATGACAAAAAATTCAAATTGGTCTACCAAATAATAATATAAAAAATGTAATCTTTAAGTAACACATCTGGAACAACTCTGAAATAAAATGCAACACCGAAACTCTTTTTTATAAGGATTGGTAAGAAAAAGGCATTAAGTTTCTAGAACATGTTTGCGATCATCGAATAAACAATTATTACGATTTTGAAACATTTAGATATATGTTTAATGTAAAATCAAATGATTTCTTTAGAAATACTACAACATAATAGGAAATATACCAATCATTATGGAAAATACAACAACAACTGAAACTTCGACAAATGTTGAAAACAAACAATTAATAAACGGAAATAAATTTGTGTATACAATTCAAATACCACATACAACATTTTTAACACAATATGAAGAAATATTGGGAAAAGTCTTTGAATGTAAAACTATATTGGAAAAACCATTAAGTGATACCGTTTAAATCAACGACTGATACATCATTAAGAAGTTTACAATATATTTTTTAACTCAGATCTTACCTACAAATAAAGATTTGTATAATTATAAATATAAACCATCAAGAATGTGTGACTTCTGCTCAAGTTAAGTTGAAACTATCGAACATTTGTTTTGGGAATGCAGACATGTACAGATTAGTTGGAATTAATTAATAGCATGTTTTTACCACGAGAACATAAATATAACTATCAATTTAATAGATGTTTGTTTTAGAAATGTGGTGTCGATAACATTACTGTAAATGATATCCTCATTATCATGAAACATTATATATTTAGAAGAAAACAAACAAACAACGTCCCTGCTTTCAAATCCGTTATTTTTCATTTGAACATCAAGATCAATGTAAAACAAGAAATCGCTCTATTAAAAGACCAACTAGAACTTCAAAACAGGAAGTGGATAACATTTACAAACCTTTAACAAAAACAGAGAACTATTTATACCAATTGAATCACAGTCCGACCCTTATCAAAGACATACTTTCTTCTTTGTAGCATAGAACACATTGCAATAATATCACTTTATGTGATAAATAGAATATTTCAATTGTGTTTATTTATGATCACGTTTAATAAACTCGTTATCTAAACTAAATATGACGATCAGCAAGGCTCACGGCATATCATATTAGTAAACTCGTGTTTTCGAAGGTGATAATAAAGAAACTGGAATGAAATATCCTCTTTTTAAAAGATTTCACTGCGACAAATCTGCTTTTCTGCATTTATCCTAACAATACAAACAACCTTATAAAAATAAGTACATATCAAATGGATATATATTAAGTATGGATGGGTTGATATAATTCCCGTTTAAACATTATTTAAGTGTCATCGATGCAACAAGTTCATATATTAATGTACTCCTGCTTTCTGTCGTTTGTTTTATCTTCTTACGATTTAATTTTATGCCGTTTTAACATTATTTCAGTTATATCATGACGACAGTCACTAATGCATGATCGCTAAGAAATAAAACCATTACTACATGTAGGCTGCATGCCTTGCCCATGGACACTCCACCATGACCGCTGCGACTGGGAATCAAAGCCGGGACGTTCGGTTTCAAGTCTTCGACACAAACCAGTCGGCAATGGCGGATAATGTTTTACAACGCAATCTGCTACCTTTCTAATTAGACCTGTCTAACAATTATTAGTAGATGACTTGTGCCGCTCACAATGGTTTTTGTTACGCGTCGAAATTAATGCATACATCCTATTTCGAAAATTAACATCTCATGTATAATATGAAATAATCTCACGTAAGAATATAAGTGCAAGTACACGTACACATTGTTTATTGCATAACACAAACATGATTATGTTTATAGCGAAATAATGTACAATAACGAATAAACAATAATCGTTCTTATTACAGAATGGCAGACCAATTACATGACGACAATGAAGGGATGTCCGATGAATATAATAAAGAGACTGACGTCAAATACATCTCCCATTGTGATCCATGTAAAGATGAGGGTCATCAATTAAAAGCATCAGGATTCTGTGTTGACTGTAACGATTATCTCTGTACAGAGTGCCATCAGGCACACAAACGAAGCAAGCTAAGTAGAAACCACGTTCTTACAAATACAGACAACATACCCAAATCCAAGCCGAAGAAAGAGAAGAACTTAGAACATTGTCAAGAGCACAAGAATGAACCGATTCAGTGGTACTGTAAGTCCCATGATAAATGTTTATGTGATATTTGTAGAAAGGTTAACCACAGAAACTGTAAGGACATAAAACCAATAACAGACGTCAGTCAGGACTTTCTGTCGTCCGACAAACTAAAGGAAGTAAAAGGTCGACTAACGCAATTACTGAAGGCATTTGATGAAAAACTACTTAGAATAGCAGGGAACACTGAATCAGTTAAACGTTGTTATGCGACTGCCATTGAAGAGGTGATAAGAAATATTTCCAAAATGAAAAATGAAGATTTGGAAAGAATGAAAGCACTTGAAGTGACCTGCGACACTACTATGCAGACGATACGTTCTGTGCTAAATGATATAGAAACACTGCAACAAAGTGAAGAAGAAGATCAGACGTTTGTTGCTACAAGAAAAGCGGAATCACAGTTACAAGCATTTGGTGAGCGACTCGAGTCAGTAGAAAACGACAACAAAATCACGAAGTACAGATATGTTTGTGAACCTAAGAGAAATGCAAACCAGATGATAGGGAAGATATTTTCATGGAAAGATGGGCATGCCCTGAATATTGATGACTTTAGCGTGAAAACATCTACTGACAAAAGAAAAAGTGATATTACTGGTATGGAGAGACTGTCTGATAACAGACTTGTTATCGTAGATAGGAACAATGATAAGATAAAACTAGTTGATATGACAAGTAAGACCGTTATATCAGAGTTAAAGTTGGACTGGAAACCTTGGGAGCTGACTCGGATTGATGATAACAAGATTGCTGTTACAACCTCGGAGAAGAAGAAGATTCTACTTGTGACTATATCTGATAGGCTAACTGTTCAGAATACTATAGTTAAAAGTGAATTTAAATACTGTCAGGGTATAGTATATAGTAACAAAACAATGATTGTATCCTATAATGGTCCAAATAAACTTCAAATAATGAACTTGAATGGAACTGTTAAACACGTCATAGAAGACAAAGACGAACACGGTACTGTTAGGTTTAGTAATGTATACCACATGGCACAAGGTCCTGATACCAACATTCTCTACTTATCTGACTTTTCAAGAAACCAAGTATTAAGTATGACACTGGATGGTCAGGTTATATCAAGTTTTACACACGAACACATGATATATCCAAGAGGTATCACGGTGGGTAGAGATGGTCGAATATTTGTTTGCAGCTATAATACACACAAGATATTTGAAATATCGTATGACCTTTCTGAAGGTCAAGTCATACTGGACGAAACAGACGGGATAACAAACCCACTCAGCATACTTTATGACGGATATAAAATTCATGTTGGTAGTTATAACAACAGATCAATACAAGTATTTCTGGCATAATATTAGTCAAACACAGGTGCTGAAGAGATAAATCAGCATTTATAGTTTACCTTACATGTTATGCAACAGTATATGTGCGTATTGGTTAACACTTTTATAAAGTACTTCCTAGTGCAATTACACGACACAGAAATAATGATGAAAGTCTTTATTTCACACAAGTATTGCATACCGCTTGTATTTAGCTAGAAATAAAGGGATGATCGTGTTGATGATACGTCTATTCAACTCAATACAACAATTGACATTGTTTCTTTTTTTTCTCTCGATACTCATTTCTCTCGATAGTTGCTTTGTTTAGTTTATATCTATGTTTCTGTATATATTCAGTTGTTTTAGGTATAGATAACATATTTATAAGTTAGTCTATGGAAGTAACTAAATAGTACTTTGTATTTAAAACACAGTCATTTAACTGAAACCATGTAATCAACGGGCAACAATATAAAATTAGTCAAGGTGACCTGTCAACCTTCAATCCAAAACTTAACTTATTAAAGACTGATTTAGTTTCAATAACTCATTATGATTATGTCAGAAACTATGACAGTAGGAAATATGTTCGCAACAGTGGAGGAATCAATGTATATATGAACTCTAGTCTTCTATATACTAACATGATTACGCGTATATGTGACCATATGACCGACTGTGCTGTTTTAAATTGCAATTTTTCGGAAATTGTTTCATGCAAATGATATACTTACGTATTTTGTATATATCTCCCCAGAGGGTTCTTCAATTTATAATTCATATGTGGAAAAGAATGGTATTGTTAAATTTCAAAATGATTTGGAAACATTGAAATTGCAATACCCAGTGTCAAAAATCTTTATAGCCGTAGGTACTAATGCTTGAACAAAAAAAACGTGTTACATTTAATACCTGATGATTATCCTTCATACATTGTTGGTGACATAGACTATGGTAGCACATTCTATATTCAGCATAATAATAATAATAATTCATTTTTCGGTAATAACTTTGGCAGGTCGCTCACTGAATAATGTTGTATCTATGATATACATATACTCAATGTTAGATTTCCCGATAATCAGCTAGGTGAATATACATGTCATGCCAACGAAGGTGTTAGTGTAGTGGATTACATGTTTGCTTCATCTTTTCCCACACATTCTTAATTACCAGGTTTTAGACAATGATGTATCAGACCACTTTCCTGTTGCATGTAAAATTTCGTCTGGAAATTATTTTAAAAATGGTATTGATGCAACTCATAATATTCTAGAAATGCCAAAGTTTCGATGGCGTGAAGATTGCAAACGTGATTTTCAGAGTTATGCAACGCATTTATTTGAAAATATAAGTGATCAGTTGATATACGAAATATTAACAAATGTTGATAAAGCGACAGATACTTTAGCTTTTATATATTATGAAGTAGGTTATAATATGTAAGTTAAGCTATTTCAATTTAAATCAGCTCAAACCTTTTGGTGGGACGAAGAGTGTATGTTTATAAACACAACAAATACTTAGCATTGAGAAGGTTTCGACTGTCAAATTTAAAGGTAATCTATTTAAAATTTGTTTGCCGTTGTAAACAATTAGAATATCAACGTACATAAAAACAAAATGGAGTTCATGCTAGAAGAAATCTTAAATTAACATTATTGATACTTAAACGATTGTATACCGTTAAAATAGTTATTAACCATATATCCAATAATGAATGGTGTAACCACTTTAAAAAGTTACTTTTTGTTGAAAATACTGAACGTTTGAGTATTCATGATATGGAAATAAACCTAAATAATAAATTTGAATTAGATTGTCTGTTTGCGAGAAACGAAATGAAACGCGCCATCAATACATTGCCTAAAAACAAAAGTCCGGGACATGATGGAATACCGTCAGAATTCTATAAGTATTCAATACAGTTATATTTAACTTTTATAATGATCCTCTTTAATAGAATACTCTCAACAGGTGTAATCCCAAAGAGTTGTGGTAAAAGTATTATAACCACGATTCACAAAAGTGGCTCTTTAAATGATATGGGAACCATCGTGGTATTTCCGTAACTAATACCCTATATTAAACATTTTCTACTGTAATTAATTCTCGACTTTATAATTGGGCAAAAAAAACCAATAACATATACGAATGCGAAGCTAGTTTTCGTGGAGGGTATTCAACTGTTGATAACATATTCTGCTTACAATCAATAATACAACAATATCTCACCCGGTAAGGTGTGAGATTATACTACCTTAATGTTGATTTTAAAAAAGCATTTGAGAAATTAATCATTCTAAATTGTTTCACATACTTGAACAAATGGGAATGAAGGGTAAATAATCCTTACGCGTCTTAAAATCGATGTACTGCAATTTGAATTCATGCTTGAAATTAGATAACAAGACTGAAAATCGCATCTTTAAAAATAAGAACTGCTGCTGTATTATTACAGATTATCTCCCTTTCATATAGGTGCTCGACAAGGGGACGTAACGAGTACAATAATCTTTATTTTATTTAATAACGAGTTGTCTCTCTTACTTCGACAGTCTTGTGGTTCCGGTATCTTCATCACGGAAGATATACCGGACTTTATTTGTCTCATGTTTGTAGACGACATCGCCAACTGTGCTGAAACGGTAATCAAATTACAGCAACAACTTAATATTATTGCAACTTTGTGTAACGACACTGGAATGGAAGTTAATTTAAATAAAACTGAGGTTATTGTTTTTTCAAATGGAGGTAATTTAAGGAACAGCGATAAATGGTATTTTTGTGGTACACCTTTCAATGTTGTTTCTAGGTATAAATATATAGGAGTTCATTTTACATCGATATTGTCTTGGTCATCTACCCATGACAAACTCATGCCATGCAAGCCCGCACAGCTATTTTAACTTTCAAATAGTATACACAAACATTTGGATATTTTCCAACTAATGAGTATTTTTAACTGATTCAATAATAAAAACCATAATATGTTTCTCTTCCGAGGTATGGGGATATAGTAGTATTCTAGTATTATAGAAACTGTTCACCTGGATATTTGTAAAGAATTCTAGGTGTAAATTGAACTACCAATAAATTTGTTGTTTTAGGCGAATATGGAATGTTACCTATTTGTATGTCATATATGACTAACTGTATACAATATTGGTGCAAACTTTAAGATATGTCCGATTTAAGATATCCTAAGCAATGCTATATAATGTTGATGCTTCATGAAGACTGTGGTAGAATGAATTGGTCGTCAAAAGACAAACATTTACTATTTATATATGGATTTGGATTTGCTTGGATATCAGAAGAAATTGGTAATGTTCCACATGTTATCAATATATATTGAAATTGTTAGACATACCAACATTCCTATATAATGGAGAATATGCGTATATTGTCAGTCAATTACCAGCAAAGACTATCATGCTTTCTTCCATTGTCTAAATTTTCTCTTGTGCGTGAGCAATTTCTTTTAAGTTGGTATAAAACGGGAACATCTTTAGCTTTTTTCATTTTCTTATGAGCTCTGATTACTCTGATTACGAGACGACTCTAAAGAATTATTGTATTTTTGTATATCATGTCCTTTATATAAATTTTAATATTCATATAAAACAATAGGGCATACAACGTGTAATATGAATGTATAACAACATATTTTGGGCAGGAGGCCTTAATTATCAATAAATATATTGACTTGACTTGACTTCGCTTGACTTGAATAACAGAGGCGCAGCATTACTCATTGAAAATTTGACTAACATTACATTCATTCATAAGCATTTAAGACTAGATGTGTATGAAAGAACAGACAGATCCGGGTCTAGTATGATATCATATCTCCCATGGATTGTTTTAGTGTGGCGTAACTTATTTTGAACAAAGGTATATGTCTTTTACTGTATGAAAGGTTTGCTCTTTTTCTCTTTTTGAATAAATATATGTGATTTATAGTATAAATTATTTAAAATTTATATTCGTGTTTTTAGTCATCTTAATTGGAAACCTATTTACGGGGAGACATTTACCAGTCAAATGATTGTTGTGTAAAAGATGGTTTCTTGACTATTATCACGACTTGTTTTGTCTGTTTTCTGCATTTATATTATTAATAAATGTATCATGGAAAATCGGCAGTGGGCGAGTGTTTAGCGTTGAGGATTCGGAACCGGCCATCCCGAGTTGATCCCTAGTCGATGCGTGGCAGATATGGTCGATTGTCGTAGTGCAACACATGTCCTAGCCTAATACTGATTTGTTTGTTCAGTGACCGTGAATAAGTGAACTGTCGGCGTGAAATAACTAAATTTATGTTTCGAACGGCGTTTAATCTCCCAACAAATAGAACAGAAGAATCATGTGCTTATTACGTTATGAATAAATTAATTGAATTCTTCTGTTCTATTTGTAGATTATATGAAGGAACAGACATATATAACATGGTTCGCTTGACTTACCTCAACAACATCTTATTGCAGAATTTTGTCGGCGCTTAACCGTCGTCTACAGGGAACAAGTATATGTGTCTAGTATGATATCATATCTCCCATGGATTGTTTTATTTATTGTTAGGGAAAAAGTGTATTGTATTGATTGTCAGGGAACAAGTATACAATGTAGGAACACACACTATGAAGTATTCGTAGCTTAGTCGAATAACTTGTTTGTAGATATATATAGTTACCATGATTAAGTAAGAATGCAGCGTTCACTGTACTGAAATTACCTTTACAGCCAAATTGTGCATCACTTATTACATCATATTTTACCAACCACATTTCAAAGGCTCTTTGACTAAATAGGTAAATAGTTTTGCAAAGCAGCTCGTAAGAGTTATCCCTCTGTAGTTATTTGGATCGGATTGATCCCCTTTCTAAACTAATAGGTACGATCGGTTTGGTATGTTTACCAGTCGTACGGAATAAAACACAGACGGTTACGAATAGGTAAGCGATTATACAGATATTTCCACATTTGAGAATTGTGGCAATGAAGATTCAGTAAGCAGAATCCGTCTCTTTTATAAGAATTGTAAAATAATTAATTTATTGTTTGGTGTTTTACGCCGCTTTCAACAATTTAGCATTGATATAATGGCGTTTCCTGGGTAAGTTAACAGTACCTCTGGTCCATTCATCCGGACACCAGCCAGTCAGTCATAATGCTACCCCTGCAACCCTGAACAAGTCATGTTTAAAGTATTTGCTATGACCTGGCGCTACCACTATACAACCGAGGCGTTTTTTATAGGAGTTGTAAAATAAATAGGGTTGGTATAAAACTTATGAGTATTAACGTCAGCTATACAGCATAGTAAAGGTACAATTTACTTTTACATGCATTCTCAACGCATGCAATTGCGCACAATCAGCTGAGCAATTTCAACCTTTTCATATCGAGAAGAAGACCCCTAGTATATTTAAATACATTGATTGTTTAGTGGTTTATGCAGCTATCAACATTTGTTCAGTTATATCACGGCGTTTACTGGGCCAGTTACCGGTACCACCGATCCATTTATACTGACACCAGCCATCAGTCGTAAGGTTACCCCCGGGCGTCAGGGAGGGCATCCATTACAACTAGTTTTAATGTTTACATCTAGATACGTACGCTCATTTAATACATCGTGCTACAACAAAACATTGATTTATACTGAAGACAATTATTTTAATAAAGTTACCGTTGCGTTTAATTGTCAATTTATAAATTGTATAACTTGGAATGCCATCTTTGAAAGGAAAAAAGTTCAAAAAAGCGTTGATCAATAATGGTAGATAACATAACGTAGTTATATCTCAGCGTTTCCTGTTTAATTCACCAGTACTATCAGTAGCATTTATCCCGACATCGATGAATTAGACGTCATGCTGTTCCACGCAATTATTTACAAAATAATATATCTATAGGTGCTACCTATTTACGAAAAAACGCAAGATAATTATAAACAAAAATTAAAGAGCATACTTTGGCCATAAAAAAGGATTTATAAGTAATTGACTAGACAATAATAATGTTAATGTCATGTTTTGTGCATTATCAAAAAATATTTGGAATTCGTATTGCTGTCGTCTATTATTACGAACAGAAAATAATAAAGTAAAGACTTTCAGAAAATCAAGGAATACATTTATAATGAACGAGGTTAAAACATGATGGCCAAGATGATCCTTAATCGATCACCTGCATTATGGTAAAGAAGCTAAAAGATCAGCTCTTTGCTGATGCCACCTGGCAACTGCCTTTTTCAACCAGTCAATATGACTGGAACAAATGATGTAAGGGGTCACATTTCTGCTAAACCCTTTCCCTATTAGAGACGGTTTCTGAGGCCTTTGCAACAGACGATTTAGGGAAAGATTGTCGCTAAAAGAACAATTGCTCCTTATGAGAAAGTTATCCTTTTGCCACAATGTTTGATAAATAGCTCATGTATAGGAATTTGGGGTATTTCATGTTGATACCACTTTTTTGCGGGAAACGACGTCGCTCCATTGACGTTACGCCAAGATGAAGTGTTACGGAAATGACGTCACGTCCTTCTTTGGATACGATACAGTCAACATTTAGGTTCAAGGGTAGAAGTCTAATGCTGTCGTTTTTTTGACGAACGGGAAAACATATTTCTTACAGAGTTCCATTTATTTTTAATGTTAATTCCCCCAAAACACAGCACTTTAATAAATATCGATTTAAAAAAAATATATATTAAAAAGACGACAATAATTTAAAAAAACCGTGTTTTTCGTGTCATTTTATACATACCCAAATTATCGATTTAAAAAAAAATATTAAAAAGACGACAATAATATTTTTTCAATCCGTGTTTCTCGGCTCATTTTATACATACCCAAAATGGCGGCCCCCATGGATTTGGCCAGTTTCATTTCAGAAAGCTTCATGGGTTATTGAAAAAAAAAAAAAAAAAAAAAAAAAATCTCACACCTGTTAACTATAAGCGAAAAAACCCATTCATGGGGTTTTTTCGTATTAAATGATTTTTATTTTGGTATTTTACGACGCTCTCAACAATTTTTAGTTATATCAAGACGTTTCCTGGTCAAGCTACCATAACTACTGGTCCATGTCCTTGAGCTCCAACGACGGCAGCTATTACCACCATTGTTTTAAGTCATTGGTATGACCCGGCAGGGGATCGAAGCCGCTCTACCATTACACCATCATGAGCGCAAGGTAGGGAACGCATTATTACCATTGTAAAAATATGAATTGGTGGAAAGCGTCGGAAATGTCGGAAGTGTTAGAACCGGGCTCCCCGAGTTTGATCCCCAGTCGCTCCAGTCATGGTGTAGTACCCTTTTGATAAGGCGTATCTTTTAGAATAGTACTGGTTTGTTTACCAAGCGAACTGTCACCGTGATTTAACTGAAGTAATGTTAAAAACGGCATAACGCCATAATACAGCAACAATGACCGACCGACCCTTGTGCCTATATATACTGTTACTTTGTTTACAACTGTATGTTTGTTCTTTGTACATGTACATGTATATTAATAAAATATTTGTACAGTAAGTAAAATGACCCCACCATAGCTCGAAGCTAGATGTCGCGCTCCAAATACATGCGCTTTAATCATTTCCATCACAGAAACGGTAATGAATGTAATGAACAATTGCAGGTATGATCTAGGAATAGGAGTTTTGAAATATTATCAAATCAATCTGTTGGCCAGACTTTCATCGAATCATGAATGAACTAATGAATGTTACCATAATACAGCGACATTTTTATTTCATTTTGTATTTTGTTATCTACATTAAGTTAAAGTTCATCAAACCTTTCGGTCTATTATCAAAATAATGACACAGAGATTTTTTCATTTCGCACAAAATGTAGTTTTGTTTCTCTTTTCTATTTAAAAGAAAAAGAATATACATTATTATGCATTTTTCTGTCATTTTTACCCCTCCCAATTTGCCAAATTATTGAAATGGAGTTTGTTTACCTTCACTTATCTATGAAAAAGATATATACATTGTTTTTATTATTTCTATTATAGCGGAATGTCCTCTGGGTTAAATTTAAGTTTAGGTGCAGTTATAAGAAAATAACACTAACTTGCTAAATTACTAAGCAAATTATGCCCGACTGCAGCAGACTTTAAATTTTAAATAATTGTAACAACATGTAAAATCGCATATCTAACTAACTAGTTACATACCACGTTTACTAATCAATATATATCTAAAATGGCGTTATGTTCGTTTCTGTTGGCAGTTGTGGGCAGTGACACCTTTTTGTGTTGACATATGTAACTGTTAACATAACTATGAACTCGTTAATATTATATTCATCATGATAATTAAGTGACTCACTAGTTATATAACATGATAGTTAACTGATTATGTGGTGGCAGAAATATGCCACCATACAAAGTTTCCAATCCTTTTCAATCAATAATAATACATATTGTTTCAATAATTCACAAAGTCGTCTGCTGCAGATTTATTGTATGTGGAATAGGGTTAAACTGTTGGATTTGTCGCCTGCAAAACACGAACATTATTGTATATGCATCTTTAAACATTCGCCTTTTAACGAATTATTCCTCGGCCAAGTATGTAACCGGTATTTTTGGTAGCTCAGTCAGTAGCTACGCGGGCTGTTACTCCAGGTGTTGTGTGTTCGAATCCCAACTAGGCTAAAATTCTTTTCAATGTTTGATAACAGTCAAAGCGACGATTTTCATTTACCACCAACTCATAGGCTAATATGCTATATGGAAAGAAAGCAAACGGTTGCTTGAAACTACTTTTGTGTGGAGTACTGGTGTTTGAAAGACCGGAAACATATATGTAGGTGACCCTGCATTCAAAGCCAACAGATTGATGGCAACGTTTTAACAAAAAAGCGAACAAATTCTAGTAATTCAAATAATTTAGAGGACTTTCATCAATAATTTTCTTCTTTACAAAATGTTTTTGTTGTGTGTGGGAAAAGTTAATTATCATTAATTTGAACGCCTAATATATAAGTATTTTAGTATGTTCAACAAAATAAGAAAAAATAAAAAAAAACTGATTTAGAATAATCAACACATTAAGAAATGTATAACCAATTTAGAATGTTCAACAAATTTAGCAATATATACATATAACTTATTTAGAATGTTCAACAAATTAAGACATTTATAAATATAACTTATTTGGATTGTTCAACAAATTAAGCAAGTTATAAGTATAACTTATTTAGAATGTTCAACACATTGAGCAATTTATAAATATGACTTTTGTAGAATGTTGAACAAACTTAAAATAAACCTATTTATTCAGAATAATTTCTGAATTCGACATATACGTACCTGGTTTGAAGATTCTTGTAAAAGTTTGCGTCTGTAAGTCCTACTTCTGACGATATCTCGAACCTATACAGTAATACATAACACATGACTTTTATTCTGGAATTCCCAAGTAATCTGTTAACTGGTCAGTCGATAGTTCGAGCCCAGGTTCGCCAAACATTCTTTGTGAAGTTTTACAAAAGTGAGTCCGATATGCGGGTCTTCTTATTCCACCAATGGGCTAACAGTGTGTGTGGAAAAGTAGTAAGTTGTTTAGAAAGACGGTGGTAAAACACTTGCTATCAATTACTCATTTACTTTGAACTTTGTTTTCAAACTAAGAATAAGAATGAATTTAGAATATTTTGTAAATAATGGTCTCGAAAGCAAAAGATTGGTTTTCTTAAAAAACGTCATTATGAGATAGACAACTTCAACAATTACAACAATACAGGCGATTGACACACCCTTTGAACATATGTATGTAAATACAGAAATTTATTCGATTCCAATGGTATTTCACAAGACGTCTGATGGGTCTACTATAAATCTGTGCATACACCTCTGATAGAGTCGTAAAACAATAAAGACAATTGCTTACATACATTAAAGGATAGATAAAAAGTGAGATGGAAATAAATATAGTGAGAAAGCAAGTAAGATGTTAAGGAAAGTAATATTGTCAAAATGAAACAGTGTACGAAACAAAGTGTGTAAGACAGAAAGGTAGGTTGAACGAAATATGATAACAAATGAATGGACAGACAAAAGGAAAGAGTAGGATATGTACGCCTTAATGATACAGCTACTGTATTTAGTTCTTCAACTGAAATTTGAATTTCAATCCGAATACAAAACGCTAGAACAAATACGAATAACTAAGTTTTAATTCAGACTGTGTCGCACAGTCCCATACGTACCCTAACTGTCCGCTATATGCCGCAGATCTTGGTCAGACGGCGCTGTACTGATGACACAGGTTTAACACAGTCGGTACTAGCAGTCTACGGTTTATTGTATAAAATACAGGTTGAAGCAACCATCTATACGATACATAATCAACATTTGCCTGCGCAGTCACCAGTGACATAAATACCCTAACAGTCGGTTATATCAGTTCCAAAACACCTGGTCAGACGGCGCTCCACACAAGCGATACCAAAAGTCAAATAAGTGTTGTGTAAAATACAGATTGAAGCAACCATCTGTACGATAAGAAGTGGGTTTCTGGCCTATTATCACAACTTGTTTTGTCTATTCACTGCATTTATATTATTGTTTGATGTATCATGGAAAATCCACCATCACCGAGTGGTTAACGTTGAGCATTTGGAACCGGCCATCCCGGGTTGATCCCTAATCGAGGCGTTGCGGATATTGTCGAGTTTCGTAGCCTTATACTGATTTGTTTGTTCGGTGACCGTGCATAAGTGAACTGTCGTTGTGATATATATATATATATATCAATGTTCGAAACGGCGTAAAATCCACCAATAAATAGTACAAAAGTATCAAGTCCTTTCTACTTTATAAATAAATCAATTTAATTGAAATGATGCTTGTAGAGATTCTCGATAGTAATATTTTGTCTTACTACGTATCGTATTTGGTTAATGTTTGTGTATTTGCTTTCATAAACACGAATATTTACAAAGAATCATATGACCATTGTCAAAAATCATATGTGTTTTAATATTCATGTTTCCTTCATATAACGAAATCAATAAAAACAAATGAGTAACAGAAAAAATATTGATTTGTTTTCATGCATTAGACACAAAAGTATCTTATATTTTTGAATGGCATATTGTAAGAAAATATGAGTGGACCTGTTATAAAATCAGGAATCTGTGACGGTGAGAGTTCGACTGAACTCGTTTATTCGATTTATTCGATCTGCTTTCTTTAAAAGCCGAATGAGCTCGTCTTAAAATCGGAATCGGTGACGTCGACAGTTCGGTTTAACTCGTTATCCCGATCTGTTTTGATAGAATAAATCGTTAGAATGGAGTAACATGAATCAGCGGTGCTCCAGGTAAACCAACCTTAACACAAATAAAACACCTTTAACCCTTTCCCATGTTCAACAAATTCGCAGCAGACGACTTTGAAAATATCCTGATAAAAAGTAGAACATCTCTATAAATGAACGTATCATATTTGAATAGAGTTGAAAGCATTGTGCCAAAACGTAAACAATTATCATTTTGCAAAATTATTTACAAAAGTAGTCTGCTGCAGGGGTGTCAGAAAGCGTCTTTGGATTTGGACAAATAACTGCCATGTTATCGGGTCATATTAGACCTACACTAATTGCAAAAGCCTTAACCATTTCCCTCATACAGACGCTTGTTTTATGCCCCTTTCAACAATTGTCCAGTTATATCACGACCTCTCCTGGGTAAGTTACCAATACTACTAGTCCATTTAACCTGACACAAGCCAGTCAGACGTAATGCTAACCCAACAAACTGCGCTCCAAGTAGGGCAACCATTATTACAGCTGTTTTAAGTATATGATGTGACCCTGTCAGAGATCTAACACACCTCCCGCACCCGCGGCGGACGCTCTACCAATACACAATGTTGTATGTTGGAAAGGGTTAAGGTTGCCAGAGTGTTTCCACTGTCCACGGTCCACGATAAACCCCCCCCCCCCCCCACACACACAACGTGAATGATGTAAAATAGTGCAAAAGATTGAATAAACAACACAGAAAAGTTTATAATCCCCCACCCATAAATACATAAATAATAAATATCTACCTTCTAGAATCATATAAATTAAATCATGAACTTCAGAAGTTCATGAAAATATAGCCTCCTTTACCGATTTGGGTTTTTATTGACTTTCCGGTTTGCCATGAATTAACCCTGTCAAAAATGCTGACGCTTTCTGGCATCACTGTAGCAAATGCATTTTGAAAACATTGTGTCAAAAAGAGATATTGCCATAATTACCAATTTCTCCTTTTGGCCCAATGTGTTCAACTCTATTCGGCGTCGGATATTGAACTGTTTAAGGTACATATAATGTGTGGATAACTTAAAAGTATTTTTAATATGTGTGCCTGTATGTTTCAATTGATCAATTTCGTCTGCTGCTGATTTGTTGGATTCGGGAAAGTGTTAGAATAACAGTTTAGGTGTAAACCTAACAGGTGCTATTCTTTTTGTCAACACATATTTCTAAGAAGGTAACATACGAAGGCGGTCAAAAATGTTAATTTTCTTTATCTGAAAGAAAACGTATGTGATTGAATGTCCAAAAAGTGAAGATTCAGATCAGCCTGCGCATTCTAATCGGGATCTGCATTTGTCGGGGAGTACTCATATACTAATTAACCCTTTCCAACATACAAACGGTTACTGATGTATCTATCTAAGTCAAATTGATACCTCATTGTGACAAATATACAATTATGCAAGCATCCTGCTTTGGAGAACGTTTATGTTCAATATCGTGTCAGTAAATAATTTATTTGAACGTTACCCACTTATTGACGCATTTCAAGGCATCTGCATGAGACGTGTTTTGAAAACATTATGACAAAAGGAGAAATTGCTCAACATGAATTAACAAATCTCCATTCATGAATATTTTTATGAAGTTGTCTTCGTGTTTTCTTATTTGTGTGTTGCAGATTTGTTGTGTGTTGGAAATGATAATCGAAGATAAAAAGTAACAGGATAAAAAGCAACGGACAAATTGCATCCATCTTTGCATCAAAGTTTTCAGGACATAAATTTAACAATACGGATTTTGGTTCCTTTCCATAATGCTTTTCCAAGAAACCAAATTGATACCATGTCTTGGAACCTTCGATGCTAAGACCCCCCCCCCCCCCCCCCCCCCTCCATAATGCTTTTCCAAGGAACCAAATTTATACTATGTCTTGAAACCTTATGACTAAACCCCTCAGATAAGTCTGTACGGTTAATGCATTTGAGAAGGAGATATAATTCAAAGTTATTACGAACAAATAACAATTGATAGAATCAATTATACAAAGGCAAATGAAAACAGTGGCAGGAATGGGAGAAAATCTCCGTAAAAAAACAGTCAAATTAAAAAGTCGTCAGATTTTATAAAACTCAGTTATTTAAGGTATAATACAAACAATGTTGGAAAAGGGAAAACATGACACTTTACACTCGAGTAAACCGTACACAGGATATCAATGGAACAACGAACTTCATGTTTCAAGACTGAATTGGGCAGGTCAGAGAAAAAGAATAAAACACTAAACAGTTTATTCAAAATTGTTTTACTGTAGACATGTCAAGATGTTATGTATTGTGTAAGAAGTAAATTATGAAATGATTGTTTCAGATTTTCTTCAGAAATATTTTCTATTCAAACGATATAATACTTGGCCAAAAGTAACGACCTTGGACGGAATGTAAGGGATTTTGAGGTAATCGGAACTAAATGTAAATCCGTACGCTTCGATTCCTAAAATTCGTCTTTCTGAAGACTACATTGGGCGCGTGCGATCTAATACAGGCTGACAAATCTTAGATATGGACTTAAAATGTACATGTAAGTGTATGTGTCTATTTTTGTCTGACTCAACCTAGTGTTGCTATTTTTTAAAGTTGTATATGTATATTATCGTTCCGTTTCCTTTATATATTCAACGATATTGTTAGTTGATCTGTCTAAAAATGTGCATGCACATGTATGTATCTGTGTTTACGTGACTCAGCCTAGTGTTGATATATTGTAAACTTATATACTTATAGGATTGTTCAATTTCCTTAACATATACAACGATATTATTATGCGATAAGTTTAAAACTGTGGGTATATCTATTGCTTCGTGACTCAGACTAGTGTTGCTATATAGGAAACTTATCTATGTATAGTATCGCTCCGTTTCCTTCATATACAGCGATATTATTATTTGATAAGTCCTAAACTATGTGTATATATCTTTTTGCGTGACTCAGCCTAGTGTTGCTATATTTAAAAATTATCTATTTATATAATCGTTCCGTTTCCTTCATATATACAACCATATTATTATTTGATAAGTTTAATACTTTGTGTATATCTATTGGTTTCGTTACTCAGCCTAGTGTTGTTACATAGGAAAATTATCTATTTATAGTATCGCAACGATATTATAATTTGATAAGTTCTGAACTATGTGTGTATCTTTTTTCCGTGACTCCGAGAAGTGTAGCTATTAGTTGAAACTTGTATTTCTATATTATCGCCCCGTTTTCTCTATATAAACAAAAACATAATTATTTGATCTGTCTAAAAATATTTGCATCTATTTTTGCGTGGCTCCGATATGTTTTTCATATGTGTGCGTGGCTCCGATATGTGTAGGTCTTATTAAATGTTGTATGTTACCTTTATGTATTCTTATCTCAAAAATCACCTTATCTGAACTTGAAACATCAACGTCTACAAATATTTCGCAAATAGTCGTAATAAAACGAGCTTACTAGGTAATGGGTTGAGATAAATAGGGCCACCATTGGATGGACCGAAAATTTATCCAGTCAGAAACCTAAATTAATAAAGACTTGTTATTTTAGGTCAGTTGCGTAGTGTATATTCAGATCACTCTTGGTATCTGCATAATTTGATCCGATTGTTTACTGTTCACTTATTGGTATAAAACACTTTTAAAATGAAGTATTTTTTATCGTGAAAACTCGGATTATATCCTATGGATGCAGATCTGTTAATAGTTGGCATACACATAGTCTAGAGTTGGATTTACGATAGTAAATAGCCTAAAATAACAACACTATTAAAGCTAAGTTTCATTTTATTTATTTTGTTAATGTTTTATTAGTAGAACATTAATTGTCTGTTTATCCTAGCATTAGATATGTGCACCAAGATACATTCTTCCTCCACAATTCTTCACGGACTACCAAATCTTCAAAGTAATCTTTACTCTCTGTCTATGCGTAAAAGGCAGTAAAGACGTCACAGTTCGGTTCGCCTTGACATGGTTAATCACACAACTTTGACCATATATATCTTCCGTTTTAATTGGATTACTGGAATATGGACTGAACAGTCTGCTTTATTGGAATCTAGCCTCTTTTTATAAACAAAACTATTTTAATTTGGGTATATTTTATTGTTGTACATCGAAAGAAATAAATAGTCATTATTCTTTAGAGGACTATTTTCCATCTTGACACAACGGCTGTTGACAACATTCGCTTACCTTCCCTCATACAACACATCTGTGGCAGACGACTTTCAAACCATTTAGTCAAACACATTGACACGTATAGGCCTGGTCGTTTTCTTCTACAGTGATACGTCTTTTAGGAGGCAAGGTATGCTTTACATGTTCGCAGTATCCAAAGAATGCTTGTAATCATTTCACACATGACCTTTGGAGGCACTCTGTCTAGTTCGTCCAAATGGAATGTTCTATGTCCTAAATATTTCACTTTATCCAGTATTTGTTTTGTCTGTATGACAACCATGGAATGATACACTTTACTATTTACAATATTAAAATGAATTATGTCCATTGAAGAAAGGGCACAACCGTGTGTCAGTATATATCCTGACCGCATAGTCTGATCAAGATATGCACTATTTGTATATGCATTGACATAAGCGTCATACATTTGAATTTAATAACATAAGATGATACCGTTATTCTTTTTTATTCGTTTTCGTTTCGATCACACTAGTTATATTGTCTTATTAAACACTTCTTTGCCTACGTCTCTTCCACAATACAAGCCCAGAAATAGGAATATATCAAACTATGTATAGCTGGCCCTTCTATTTTCCGTCACCAAGGTTTAATTTGTCTTGCAAATAATTGCTTGTTACAATCTTTTAACTGATAAGCGAAGGTGTTTTTAATACCGAGCAGATTGAAACGTTCGTCTGAAGATAGATAGATAGATATTTATTCAACGTAATAAAGGCCTCCGGCCCAAAATACACAATATACAATACACATTTTGTTATATTTAAGTTGCATCCCTCTTAATCTTATATACATTACAATATGCACACCTGTGTGAAATCATATACAACATTTAGTACTTAACCTTATTACGACTTGGATCGTATTTACTAAAACCTTTACAGTGTCAGAAATTTAGTTTTTCATGTCTGAACAGATGTTTTTTTTAAAATAAAGTGTATATCATCAAACTGTTGATCAATTAATCATTGATAGCAGTTTGTTGATATAAACGGCTGTATTGTGGATTACCTTCTCATCTGATGAGTTAAGGATATTAAAGAATCCTTGCAAATTAGTATTCAATGAATACCAGTTTAGTAGATACTGGTTACGTATATCTGTATATTTACCACACTAAAAAAATACATGGTATTCGCACTCGACCGTTTGTAAATCATAATTTTGATTGCAATACGAACATATACGTAGTTCAAATGGCACTTTATTATGTCTACCAATCTCTACATTTAATTTATGACTCGAACAGCGGAAACGTGACATGGCCAATCTGAACTTTACTGGTAATTCAATAGTAAGATATCGTTCTGTGTTTAATAATGATTTACAATGTTTATAGTAATGACATCTACTAGATTCGTTTAAGGATGCATGCCAATTTTGAGTGTGACAGTCAATTATTCTTTGTTTAAAGACCTTAATAAAAGCATTTATATCACCGACTTCATGTGACACCCAAACAAAACCAAAACCATACATAAACAACATGTTCTTTACATATGTAGCCCAAGTTATTCTATTGACGTTGTCAAGTGACTTTAACATATAATAGCATCTCTTCGGATATCTACTGTCTTCCATTTGTGTTAACTTACACCAATATTTAATAAAGTTTGAATAGTATGTTACACATAGCGATAATCTACCACATTCTCCTAATACAATACTGTTGTTGGAAGCTATAATAATAACAAAATCTAAAGTGTACCTTTTTGCATAGACAGGCTGATAAACACTATCTCAATGATTGATCATAACTCGGAAATGCTACTCGGGGTGTCCGTTAGTTAAAACCTGAGCGGGATTCCTTTGATATAGTATGTGTTATCTTTTGTAACAGGTAACAGGAAAATGGCACGGAAAAGATAACATTTATATATGTTACGCGTTTCACTTTGATTTCAGTGTTCAGACTTGTATGATCAAACACTTCATTTATATTATATAATACTCTCTTGCTGCTGCACTTTACATTACGTGCATATGCACTGTTAGTAAAAGTTTACTCTATTTCTCCTTCGTCCGTCAGTCCTTGTGTAGCGTGTCCGACGTTGAATGTTAACTTGAAACACCGTGTTCTATTTGAGACGGCCATAATGCAAACATTGGACGAGCTTTGTTATCTAAAACTGCTACATATTTATTTGAAATATAAGTTCCCCCGAGGATCTAGAAATACTAATCGAATCCTTCTATTCTAGGAACACCTCATCGACCACCGTTTTAATATTTGAAAATATAAAGCCCTCTGCTGACAAGCATATCTACACATTTCTTAACCTTTGCCTTATTATATAGTAAGTTTAAGTCCCAAATGTGATCGAATTCGTAAGTCGTTGTATCGTATTAACATGTTTTTTTCCGCTAACACTTCTGAACACGAAGACAACTTATGTCAACATATAACACATATAGTCTGTGTATTAAGCCACTCCTATTCGTGCATTATATTTCTATAAAACCTCAGAAAAGTTAACCTCAAGCCCTTTACCCTTTACTTGAAATTTAAAATATACAATTCAGAAGATAATAAACTACGACTATCATATTGTAAAACGCAGAGTCATTCAGCTGTTTTGGTTTATCTGTTAAGAGAACAATCCAATTTTAGGTTATCAAAGAAGTCGAACTAAGACATTGAACCGTCTAGTTATCGATTTCAATTAAACAGCCAATAGGTTTTCTGTCAACTCAATCAGACGATTTATGCAATAAGAATCTCGGTATGTGATATGGGAGTCTACATGCGGCGGATTTAAACGTGCTATTAATCATCTTGCGTGTTTATCATTTTCAATTTCGGACAACCATCATGTTGACATGTGCCCCGCTGTGCGCTATATCAACAATGTGTGCATTAACTGTCATGATTATCGGTCGCATCACGGATCCAATATATATATTTATATATCTTCCCTGTTTGGTTTGACCGGAAACCGATCAGCATACGGGCAGCGTCAGCTTGCATAGCCCTCAGCCGACTCACTAGGTCTAATGTAATTGTCATACCAACGGAATATATGTCTGCTATTGTCAAAATAAGGTCCAATCAACCTAAACAATGTATCGGATTGATTTAATTTATTTGCACATTTGTGCTCTATTTACTGTTCCCATAAATATAGGCCAAATGACTAGTTATAGTTTCCTTTTTGTCTATTCGCTCAATCTAGGCTCGCATATCCCGATACCTAATTCCCGAGAGAAGGATACTTGCTCTTTGTGATTGTTATGGATGAGCACGCCCAGCAAGTCCCAACTGTCTGTCGGTGAAGGACTGTGTGCTTTGATTGTAAACGATAGCTCGGATATGATCTAACATGGAAATATGTTCTCTTAATACCTTGCGTAGAAAGTGACTTACTAACATCTGTTTTAAACAATCTTTGGAAAGAACCCGTACTGAATTGTTACGCAAGCAACCGTTTCCGCAAGTCTTCGTGCCAATCTAAAAAACTGCATTTATTTGTTTTTTACATCACCCTTCAATATTCATTTGTTTAACTAAACTGGAAGTATTATTGTAGCTGACGGTGTATATGTTTCTCCGAAAAGACCTCAATATATCCGTGGTGTAACTGTCTTTGGTGTAACAAACCGAATCCTATACCCATTGATGCGGACTCTACATGCATAGTATAACAAAGTTGTGTTCCCTTGCTATCAGTATTATCAACTGTGGAAATGGTTTTAATAAACAACAGATCCAGAAGTAATAAGACAAATAAAACAACTAGAAAAGAAACCCCATGCTATCAAGCTTTCTCATTTTTATTACATACATGACACATATTTGAATAATTGGTTGAAAAATAAAATCTATGTTCGATTATGAAAATAGTAAGTGCCATGTGGACTAGAAATGTTATTCTGACGTCGACGTTTGAAGCGAAACAACTTTGTTTGAAAACTTGAATAACACATTCAATAACAGTTATATCAGTACATATGTTGAATGAATTTCTACAGTAGCCATTGCTAAAGGACATTCCATAACCATTCTTCACGGAAATGCGTAACATATGATGCGTAAAATATTACATTTTTAATTGTATAAAGCGAATCTGACGCTGTTTCTGTTAACGTCAGAACTTGCTCTCTCGGAAAGTTGGAAGTGACATTAGTTTCTTGTCGACGTTTGACAAAGATAATACTATCAACGTCCCTGGTATAATACCATTGGGTTAACAGTTTAATGTAGTAAAGGAGTTAGTTCCTTGAAAAGTATGTTATGTGAAGTACTGGTATGAGGAAGCGAGGAAACAAAAGGGTTGTTGAAGTAGCCACCGTGTTATGACTGAATAATTGTTGAAAACGGCGTTCATCCTCAATCATTATATTACAATTATACAATGAATTAAGACATACTATTCTAATACATAGCCCCGGTGTTGTAGTGGTAGAGTGCCCGCGTCGGGTGCTGGTTTACCCCGGCCGGTTTATACCAAATATTTAAATAATTGTATAAAATGTTTCCTCTCTTTTATCTCTCAGTGTTTTTGGGATTATCATTATAATTGTCATGCCGGTTTCCGGATATATGGACCAGTAGTACTGGTAAACTACCAAGACATAACAGATATAACTGAAACATTGTTGAAAAGGTCGTGAAACATCAAACAGGTAAAAAAAAAAATACCCAATATATGTAGTAAAAAAGTGTTTTCCTTATTTCGAACATTTTCCAAAATGCTGAACATGGAACAGCTCGATTTTTGTGATGGATATAGGCCCAAACTCTAGAGAAGGATCAAGTGTCATATATTATAATGATACGCTTATCTTTTAAGTTTGCTTAAGTCGCTCAATGATTTGGACTACAAATAGCGATGAAGCTATATTTATTTTGTATATTGACTATATTTTGTTCATTTACGGACACAACATTTACCTATAAAACGGTACACCTGTGATCCAAACATTGAAAGGTCTGTATTTGTTTTAATTATGTCTTCCAAAGTGATTCGCAATTGGCAACTTAACTATTTGTATTGTTCATCCTCTTACCAAGTTAAAAAAGGATCGTCTGGTGTATTTGTCTTAAAATAAAGTTTGTATCAGGAAATATGTTAACGTTTGTCCACACACCATTTTTATGAACGCAGATATTTTATTTGTGTACTTCGAAGCACATAACTAGGGCTTTATTCTGTACTGAACCTTTGTTCGTCTTGGAAGGAAGTTAACCACCATTTGCTTATAACACTGTGTACGTTAACAGACAGCATTCGTGAATATTTCAAACCAAGAATAACCTGCACTTTGGTGCAACACATTATTGGTCTATATTGTTTGATTCGTACTTATTAACCGGCTCGTTTGTGTAGTGACCTCAAGTGTGGAAGGTCGCGGGTTCGATCTTCGGTCGGTTCATACTAAAGACTTTAAAAATGGTAGTATTGGCACCCCTCCTTGGCGCTTAGGGTTGTTGGGTTATTAATACTACTGACTTTCTTGTGCAAGGATAAACGGAACCGTTGCCCAATAAACGCCGTGTTATAACTTAAGAAAAGTTGAAAGCGGTGTAAACACCAAACAATTAATCAATCAATCTTATGTGTTAATATTTAAGTTATACAAAATATGATACTACATACATATACAGGATATGTTTTGTAATGCTCGCTATATAGACTTATTTACATCTTTATATACCATTTACCTGATTGGCAATACCAGGACTTCCCATTTTTATCATAAAATAAACAAAGGAATACACATATGTGCAAATGAACGTGAGAAAACGGCCAATAGTATTAACATTTTGGTGAAAGGTGACATTTATACACGAATAAACACTCGCCTTCTCTTGAAGTGATACTTCTTTCAATTATTGTTTAACATACTACAAACAAGCACCAAATATCATCTGTTGCAGATGCGTCAAAATGCAACTGTAACGTGTACCGGCGTTACGCCATCGTGGGTCACCCATCCAGGAAATAACCGCGATGAACGTTGCTTAACTTTATGAATAGGTCAACAGCTCTACCTACGTCGCTATAAAAGCCGGCTTTTACGACAAGGCCGTAGAAGTGATATTTATAACTATAACACGTCCCCGTTACATTTCTCCCTGTTTTCGACACGAAGGCACACAACTGAACACAAGCAGTATACCAGAGCGGAGTCTATGTGCCATCGCTGGGAACCACCTGGGTCCGAGGATGATGGTGATATCAACCCAAAATCCAACCGCTGCCACCATTTGTAACGTGTACCGGCGTTACGCCATACGCCATCGCGGGTCACCCATCCAAGCACAAAACCGCGATGAACGTTGCTTAACTTTATATAAAGGTCAAGCACTATACTAACGTCGCTATAAAAGCCGGCTTATACGACAAGGCCGTAGAAGTGATATTTATACCTATAACCCGACCATGTTACACAACTATAAGTTGGAAACGGTTGCGTTGTATCATTTGTCTCTTTAGGTTATCTTTTTACAATATATTACAAACTGTATTTCCCGGGGATTTCCATGCCCTTCTTTAATTTATCTTTTTGACAACCTTAACTGATTTCGAGTCCCCAATGGCTGGCTGCATTTTCAAATAAATAATGCTTTGAGTGTTCTGTAAGAATGATGTGAACACCGAGCAGATGTATAAGATGTCCACAACCTAGACTTTTTAGATACCCCGAATTGTACCGTTTTTACATGGACAGACTGATACATGCTTTCTCAAGGATTAATCATAAAACACAAATTATATGTGGGGGTGTCCTTTAATTTCAACCTGAAAGGACTTTTTATTTTATATCAATTTATTATATTTTCTTCTTTCGACAGGTATGTTATACTTGTCATCATTCTTCTACGGTATGATCCAATATATATATACTTTATAGAGAAATCCTACGCTTGTTCATCATGGTTTCAATTGTCAGGCTTGTAAGATCAATCACTGCATTTACAGTATCTAACACTCTCTTTTTGCTGATCCTTTACCATTCTCATAAACTAGTGGACTTTGGTTGCTGTGGCATCAAAAGAGAGGATATGCCGAATTTAAAAACTTCCACTCTTAATGTGATTTTCTAATTTTAAGATGATTTAGTAGAACTGTTCCTTGAGTAAATCTTTAAATCCTTTGCTAAATAAATCTTTATCGGTGGCATCAGAAAATGAATCAACTGAAAAAAACCTCAAATTCTTCTGGTCTTCATCAACGTGTGTGATTCCAGGGTAATTAAACAAATGTACCTGAGGCGACCCTCTTCAATTGTCGTCAGTATTTGTCTTCCTATATTTTAGATCGAACTGCCGACAATCTCGAGAGTAAATGTACATGTATATCATAAACACCAAACATGTTAAAACTTCGGAATCTCGGCTAACTTTGGTGTAGCGTGCCATGATCCACTCCTTGTCAGTCATTACAACTCGGTGTATTCCCTGCAGTTCACAATAACCATGCATAACCCTTATTCTAACTCTTTGCACAAAGATTTTCAAAAATGTTTAAGACGAACAAATTTCAGCATATACACAGTTACAGACAAAATAAATTATGTATGTTTAATCATGTTTCTTTATAATCGGACGTCAATGTACAGGATTATGCAATGCACTTTAAAGAGATAAGATAAAGATATCGCTTTTATGAACAATTTGGATGTTGTTGTTTTTTCACTACAAATTATATAATATTATAAACTTTATAAATATATATATATCCGCGACACATGAGTTCACTGGCCGCTTTAAAATGACTAACACATTGCTGAAAACGTCGGTAAGCCCCAATCAATCAAACAATCAAAATATGATATAGTACATACTATGTGAAATCGTTCCACCTTCAATTGTTTCTCGAATTATTATAAAATTCATCGCACTGGAGTTCCGGAAGTCGAGGGTGACTTTCAAGTTAAGCAATCCATGGGTTGTGAGTTCGAATTCCAGCTCGGGAAACAGTATTTCCGACGTTGGGCAAATGTCAATGTGACCAGCGACATTTGTCTTTCACACATTGGCTAACAGAATATGTGGAAAAGCAGCCAGATGTTTGGGAAGTATGTTGTGTGTAGAACTGGTGTAAGCAAGCTAAGAAACACATGTGTAGGTGAACAGGCCGCCATGATATGACTCAGACAATGTTGAAAACTGCGTTAAGTCAAATTCAATCAAACAATCAAGTAAATCAGAGATGTATATCGCGATACGAACGGTTGGAGGGATTATAAATAAGCGGCCAAGTTAGAACAGCCTGTACATAACTCGCTCCGAAAGTGATGATTCCCGGATTGGATGTATGTACATCTCTTTATATGTTATTAGAAAAGGTAAAAAGGGTGGGACCAACAATGACATAGATTTTACATTACGATGCAGTTGAGGGATCTAATTGGTCAGGGGTTATTGCATTATAGTGGTTTGATTAATTTCGAAAGGATGACGTATGGTCATAACACATGTACAGATTGTTCAGGGTCGAACGTTGTGTTAAATGTATAATAAAATAAATTGTGCATCCTCGTATTTAATCGGATCTCCCAGAGTCGTTACCATACTAAGAATGCTACTCTTCAGTGAAACAGTTTTATAGATCGCTCACGCCAATCCACCAACTTAAATATGGCAACTTTATAACGTTATTCAATTTCATTGTTGAATCTGCAACTGTGAGCTACTAACTTGTTTTATTGAACGCAGGGCTGATCGGTACAATATACACTATTCGTTAACGTCCTTTATGAGCTACTAACTTGTTTTACTGAATGCAGTGCTGATCGATACAATATACACTATTCGCTAACGTCCTTTATGACCTACTTACTTGTTTTATTGAACGCAAGGCTGATCGGTACAACATACACTATTCGTTAACGTTCTTTATGAGCTACTAACTTGTTTTATTGAACGCAGTGCTTATCGGTACAACATACACGATTCGTAAAGTCCTTTATGAGCTACTAACTTGCTTTATTGAACGCAGGGCTGATCGGTACAACATACACTGTTCGTTAACGTTCTTTATGAGCTACTAACTTGTTTTATTGAACGCAGTGCTTATCGGTACAACATACACGATTCGTAAAGTCCTTTATGAGCTACTAACTTGCTTTATTGAACGCAGGGCTGATCGGTACAACATACACTATTCGTTAACGTTCTTTATGAGCTAACAACTTGTTTTACTGAACGCAGTGCTGATCGGTACAAAATACACTATAAGTTAACGTTCTTTATGAGCTATTAACTTGTTTTACTGAGCGCAGTGCTGATCGGTACAACATTCACGATTCGTTAACGTCCTTTATGAGCTACTTACATGTTTTACTGAACGCAGTGCTGATCGGTACAATCTACACTATTTGCGTACGTTCTTTATGAACTACTAACTTGATTTACTGAACGCAGTGCTGATCGGTACAATATACCCTATTCGTTAACATCCTTTATGAACTACTAACTTGTAATACTGAACACAGGGCTGATCGGTACAAAATGTTTCAACCGATCAAGATTGAAACCGCTTACAGGGACAATGTGGAACCGTTTTGTATGGTAAAGTCCTTTCAGTTCTAATTGACCGTTGTCATTAATTAACAGTCATTGTCGTTAGTTTCTACCACAACTTCCTTTACAAATTCTCTCCACACAAGGACGGCACGAAATTCAGGTTTTAAACACATCCCAGGTCATCCTCTTTCAAATATTAAAAAGCCAGGGCTTGGTATCACCCTGATGTGTAAAATTGTTCTTATTTCTTGTTGATGAATTAATTTTTATGCCATTTGCCTCAAATATCGTTTTTATTGATGATATTCCTCGCCCTCTTATGATGACCTAATTAAAAGCAAAGTTGATTGACTGGCGTGTTAGGCCAATTTGTTTGGTACCTATCATGCCACGGTACTAATGACTTAATGCATGTTCATGCTGCTTTCGACAACTATTCAGTCACATGTGTTGACTATAAATTTACTTGTAATTAAATTCTTTAGTAATTTACCAGTGGAGCTGGTATTTATCCTGGTACCAGTGAGCATTTAATTGCTAAAATACGACACAAGGGCCAATGACACAACATTTAGTTGCCCTTAAATAAATTTAATGATGTGCAATCATTGTTTTGATCTAAATTTACTAAGTTATTGTAAACTTTGTGTTGTAGGTATTTGATGACGAAATGTTAATGAAGAAATTTTCTTTTCAAATTTGCCATGTGGCGGTTAGTGCCTTCACCAGTTTCGGGATGTTGAATTTTAGATGTCATATGGACTACTTCTTGTCATCTCGAGTATCTGGTACCAGGACTCGGTAGTGATGTTTTGGACACTTCTTGTCAGGTAGAGTCTCTGTTACCAGGACTCTTCACCTGTTGCCTAATACAAATGAAATCCCGAGGAGCAGTGGCCATACTTCGCCAAACAGAAAAAGCTATAACCTCATATTGCTGACATTGCCTTTGTAAATCAATGAATAAAGAATTAGTTTATTATGTAATATAGCATTTGTCCTCTGTAAAATGTTTCAACCGATCAAGATTGAAACCGCTTACAGGGACAATGTGGAACCGTTTTGTATGGTAAAGTCCTTTCAGTTCTAATTGACCGTTGTCATTAATTAACAGTCATTGTCGTTAGTTTCTACCACAACTTCCTTTACAAATTCTCTCCACACAAGGACGGCACGAAATTCAGGTTTTAAACACATCCCAGGTCATCCTCTTTCAAATATTAAAACCCACCCTCCCATCCCTTTTTTACGAATATTAACATTAGAATTTAGTCTTTTTCAGTTCCCAAATCTGTCACAGCTCCTCCGTTGTGTGCCTTGGTGTTCCGAGTACCAATTCCACCAGTTCTGCGGTTAGTGCCTTCACCAGTTTCGGGATGTTGAATTTTAGATGTCATATGGACTACTTCTTGTCATCTCGAGTATCTGGTACCAGGACTCGGTAGTGATGTTTTGGACACTTCTTGTCAGGTAGAGTCTCTGTTACCAGGACTCTTCACCTGTTGCCTAATACAAATGAAATCCCGAGGAGCAGTGGCCATACTTCGCCAAACAGAAAAAGCTATAACCTCATATTGCTGACATTGCCTTTGTAAATCAATGAATAAAGAATTAGTTTATTATGTAATATAGCATTTGTCCTCTGTAACATACCCTATTCGTTAACGTCCTTTATGAGCTACTTACTTGTGTTACTGAACGCAGTGCTGATCGGTACAAAATACACTATTCGTTAACGTACTTCAACACAGTTTTAGAAAATGATCATGTCATATATTATCTAAATATACAGGTCATTCAACTAGTTTATAATTTATAAGCCGAAACTGAGTAAGTCAGTCAGTAGCAACGCGGGCTGTGAATCAATGGATTGTTAGTTCGAATCCCAGGTAGGCCAATATCCTTTCTGACGTTTGACCAAAGTCAATGCGATAAACGTTATTCGTCTTACCCCAACGGAATAACAAAATTGCTCGATTCAGCGTTATTCCTGAATTAATTAATCAAATGATCAGCCTCCACTCGTTACTTCACTTGCTTTCTTAAATGATCCTTTACATGTACGTGTGTCCAACAAGTTTAAAGCGAAAATATGCACCTTAAAGAAAATGTTCAAGATGTTTTTTAAATTAAAAAGAATATCACATATATAACAATCGGATGTAATACTTCAAAAGGAACTATTTACATTCCATTTGTCACAGCCATTTAAAACTATATGGAAGTATCTCAAGCCGAGTTTAATAACTGGAAATAGTTTAAAACACTGTGGCGAAATAGGAAAGTGATCAATAAGAGTAATTTTAACCTTTGCCACTATGTTTTCAAAAGTTTACATCTACGGGAGCGTCAACTTAAGAATATATATGGGAAAGGGTTAAAGATAAAACTACAATGTGTATTGACCCACTATAACCTTGATAAAATAAGTCTTTATCAATGTTAGGAGTACATATTTTGCACTTGGTCAACAAAATGGAGAATGTCAAGATGTGAAAATATTGAAAAGTTCAGAAAACGGATCAGAACATGAAGAGGAAATCGACAAGATATGTTAGTGTAAGATAGATATGCTGTTTAAGTTTTGTTAAGTAATTATGCACTGGTTGTATTATTGTTGCTACCTGGAAATTCGATAGAATATAAGTTTAACGTATAATCCAGACAATTAAGCAAACCAATTATCGTTTTGCTGTCGTAAATAATAAATTCGACCTTATTAAACATTTGAAGACACAATTACCGAATCTGATTTATTTGACTTTAAAACACATTGGAAAAATAAACGAACACAATTGTCGTTGCATAAGCAAATCTATAATTTATTTGATTGTCGACATTTGTTGCATCCCAATCATACTATATTATCAATGCCCGGTCATATGAGCCTATGAATCATCTTTCAAAACCTTTGCAATCCAGCGTGTATTCGTGTATTCAGTAGCGACGAGGGATGTCATTCGAAGGGATGTGGAGGATCAGTTCGTGGATCTAGGAAACAATATGATAGTTCTAATCTATTTTTGTCGCCATAATTTGCCTAAATATCATTATATTTACTTATGGCGCGGTCATTTGCTTTCATGAATTCTCAATCAAGACGATTGTACTCTCGTGTATTTATTTATCCCTTGCTCACTGACACCTGGTCAAGTTTTCAACTATAATATATTTAAAACAACTCTGGATGGAGGAATATTGCACTAGAGTCAGCAATAACACCATGAGTGCTGTCAGTAGCGACGAGTCCTGTAAATCGAGGAAATGCGGATCACTTGTGAGGTCTAGGAAACAAAGGATAGCACTAATATATTTGTGTAGACAACATTTGCGTAAATATCATACTGTTTACTTATGGCCTGGTCATATGCATTTATGAATGATTTGTTAAGACAGTTGCACGACTGTGTACTTATTTATCCCTTGCTCGCAAACACCTGGTCAAGTTTTCAACTATAATAGATGTGAAACCGCTCTGGATGGAGGAATATTGCACTAAAGTCTGAAATAGCACCCAGATTGCTTTAAGTAACGACGGGGCCCGTCAATTGGGCGATTGCGAGTTTGAATCTGGGCAAATCATGTTTAAACAGGATTAATCAAAACATCTAGTTGGGAATGCTAGCGTCATTTGTCTGTCACACATTTAAATAACACATCTTTATTGGAAAATACCCATTTTCAGTGGAGGAATATATCGTGAATTACTAGTGAGATTCACACTGTATTAGTCTATATTAGGCAAAAAGTTAAAGTAAACGTGCTCATCCTAACCCAGTACTGGTGTAAAAAAGCGTGACATGTCGTTTGTATCAAGTAAATTGTTAACAGTAAAAGTGATCATCATACACGAGTACTAGTGCAAACATGTGTGACATGTCGTGTCTACCAGGTAAATGGTCAAAGTAAACGTGTTCATCATACTCGAGTACTGGTGTAAAAAGGTGTGACATATCGTCCGTATCAGGTAAATAGTTAAAGTAAACGTGTTCATCATACTCGAGTGCTGGTGTAAAAAGGTGTGACATATCGTCCGTATCAGGTAAATAGTTAAAGAAAACGTGTTCATCATACCCGAGTACTGGTGTACAACGGTGTTACATGGCGTCCGTATTAGGTAAACGGTTAAAGTAAACATGTTCATCATACACGAGTACTGGTGTAAAAAGGTGTGACATGTCGTCTGTATCAGTTAAATGGTTAATGTAAACGTGTTTATCATACACGAGTACTGGTGTAAAACGGTGTTACATATCGTCCGTATCAGGTAAATAGTTAAAGTAAACGTGTTCATCATACCCGAGTACTGGTGTAAAAAGGTGTGACATGTCGTCTGTTTTAGGTAAACGGTTAAAGTAAGCATATTCATCATACCCGAGTACTGATTTATAATGTCGTGGCATGTCGTCTGTATCAGTTAAATGGTTAATGTTAACGTATTCATCCTATTCTAGTACTGGTGTAAAACTCGTGACATGTCATCTGTATCAGTTAAATGGTTAAAGTAAACGTAATTACCATAGTCTAGTACTGATTTCAAAAGTCGTGACATGTGATCTGTATCACTTAAAAGATTGAAGAAAACGTTTTCATCATACCCAAGTACTGGTGTAAAAAGATGTGACATGTCGTCTGTATCAGGTAAATGGTTAAAGTCAACTGGTTCTTCACACCCGAGTACTGGTGAAAAAAGGCATGACATGTCGTCTGTATCAGTCAATTGAGTTCATTTAACGTGTTCGTCTGTATCAGATACATAATTATGGGTAAACGTGTTCATCATACCCGAGTACTGGTGTAAACAGGCATGACGTGTCGAGTGTATCAGGTTAATGGTATAAAGTAAACCCAACGCAAAGTACGTTTTTGTTAATAGTGGCATTGGTCCGCGTATAACCAATCACAATTAGTAATTCATATGAATCAATCGCACTATATTGTCAAATGCTTACCAACATTACGAGACATGAGAAGAATTAAATGATTGTAGTATTTCAACTCTTTATTTACCTTCATTCGACAAATAACCCTAAGTATAAAATCGGATGTCAATTTTAAATTAAGGGAGTCGTGCGTATCCGCCATAAATAAATGAATATTCTGAAAAAGATGACGTTGGAGAGAGCTTTTGACATACGAATGTTACATGCTTGTCAAGATAAACTAATTGTGTATTTCAGTAACTCTTGCCAGATATGGAGAGATCAGAAAGAAGACAGGTAGGGTGCGACGACGTGAGTACCAGTTTTCTCCGTCACCAATGTAAAGGCGAATGTGAAGAGGAAAATGGCGTATATTATTGTACAGTTTGCAACGGTTTTCTCTGTAGTACTTGTGCGAAAGCACACAGAAAAAACAAAATGTCTAAACATCATAAATTATTAGACCGAAACAGCATGCCAAAACAGAAGTTTACGTCATCGAGGGAAAGTATGTGTTCTAAACATGACGAGAAATCCGTAAAATACTACTGTAAAATCCATGATGATTGCTGCTGTTCTATTTGTTCCACCTTAGAACACAAACAGTGTAGAGTAGAGTATATTGACGATATTGCTATAGAGTTCGAAACAAGTAAAGAGTATGCATCTCTGATGAGCACAATTGCCAATCTAACCCAACTACTGCACAATACGAAGACAATTACATTGAAGAAAAAATATGACGTGGGGAATACACACATGACGTTTGTTTATGAAGTAAAGAAATTCAGGTCTGAGATAAACCAGATTTTAGATTCCCTCGAACAAAGTATCTTGAAAGAGGCACAGACCGTGAAGGACAAGAATACCAAATCAACTGAGTCAGCGTCTACAACGTGTGATTCGATGATTGCTGACCTTGCCGAGATGTCCAGTAATATGGAAAAACAGAAGAAATACAAACAAAAACGACACTTGGTGATCTCTGCAAAAATGGCGCAAACTCAAATTAAACAATTTGGAAATTTGAGGACTGAGTTAGATAACCAATGTACAATAAGACACTATATGTTTCGGCCGAATAAGACAATCATTCAGTCTCTCAAAGCAGAAAACAGTCTGGGAAACTTGGAAAACAAAATTAAAAAAGAAGGAAAAACAAACCTTGAGAGAAAGGTGAAGACATCTGCACCAAGTAAGCCAGTATCATTGATATATGTTGGTAAAATCAATATCAAACATTTTACAGAAACACATGAATACGGATGCTGGATTACAGGGGGAGTGATGTTAGACAACAACATGCTGGCTTTGGTTGATCGTACTAACTCCAGCGTAAAGATTGTTGACGTTGACAATAACAAGGTGATTTCCTGTATGAAACTACATACAGAGCCATGGGATATAACGCGTGTAAAACAAGATCAGATCGTCGTTACATGTGACGATAAACTCGTCTTCATAAAGGTTGGTAAGACATTGTCTGTAATGAAGGAAGTGGACATTGGTGGTCATAGTCTTGGTATTGTGTATACACACAACACATTTATTTGCTCTTTTGAACATCCTGGCTGCGTAAAGATCATTGATTTAGGTGGGAAAATATTGAAAACGATAACAAAATATATCAGACGAAAAGCACTGTTTATATCTCCCTCCGACATTGTACTGAATACATATCAGAACACGCTTTACGTATCAGATAACAACAGTGTAACGAGTATGGATCTAGACGGCAATGTACTACATGTATATACACATGATAAACTAGTGTCTCCACGCAGTGTGGCAGTAGATAGAGAAGATAACATTTATATAGCTGGGTTTGGGTCAAATAATATTCATATTGTATCACCACTGTGTACAACCATACACGTATTACAACACGGAACACCGGGGATGAAAGGACCTAATGCAATCATATATTGTGAAAGAGATAACAGACTATATATTGGTAATTATGATGAATCAATCTCTCTGTATCAGATAGAGTGATTTATACAACACATACCATAACATATCAAAGAGCCGGCTCTAAGTAGCTGCGTTCAAAAAAAAAAGAAACAAAGATGCTAGCGGCAAGTGAAGATCCAGATTAACCTGCAACCAAGTGTATTCAACAAAAACATTAATATGTCCCAGAGATCGACTTTCAATACGCTTAACTTAAGGAGAACCCAGCACCGACAAATGTGAGTGAGTGGACATCCAGATCAACCGGCGAATCCTGCAAGCAACTCACTGTCGTTTTACCAAATAAAGATATTTAGTCAACTGAGAAAATAACACAGCACATTAACACATTCTCAAATAGGGTGATGTATTCAACAGAGATAATAACATATCAGAAAACCCAACTGTCCAGTAGAGTATTGTATTTAACACAGAAAAGTACACATCACGTAAACCGACTCTCAAAAAGAGTATTGTATTTGACATATATACTAACACATCACAAATCCCTCCTCTCTAATAGAATGATGCATTCAGCACAGAAAATAAAACATCATAGAAACAGACTCACACATAGAGTGATGTACACAACAGAGAAAATAAATTATAACAGAACCCGACTCTCGTTTTGAATGATGCATTAAACAGAAGAAATAACACATCACAGAATTCGACCAAAAAACCCGACTCGACTCCAGGAATAATTATCGAAGTGGATTTCGGCTATTTGATGTGCTTATTATTGTAGATCGTAATCAACCTAAGAATCCTGTAAAGTATATATATTTGTCTGTTTACAAGACTCCATTTGTATGTCTTTTACTACAGGATTTATGGGACATTTCTAACATGTAACTAGATACCATGTTAATTTCTCTTCAATCAAACCAAGCATAAGGCATGTGTAGTAATTGTAGATCAAGCTTATCAACCTGTGCGTCCAGAAACATTTTACTACAGATTCAATAGCAATTGTTCTTATTATACTATCATTGAACTTAGTTTCACAAAAGTAAGGTAAAGGCATGTGTAACAATATTAAACTCCGCGTCCTGTGACTTTTACTAATGAACCATAACTTATCGACGAACAGGGCTTCAAGAGGAAGCGTCTTAAATTGTCTTCGACCTATGCGAATAATGCAAAGCCAGATACAACTCTAAGAATGCTCATATTGATCTGGCAAATATTAGTCGCCAATGCCCTGTGGATGTTTTTTTTTAGCACAGTTTATATACAATATACGTTTTGCCACTGGGAAGAAACCGCCAAGGATATTGTAGTAGAGTGTTCGCCTCCGGTAAAGGAACTTGCGGGTTTGATCCTTGACAGGGTCATACTAAATACCTTAAAACTTACTTTTCCTCCGTGCTACTCAGGATTGTGGCGCCATCAAAACGACTGACTCGCTTGTGTCAGAATAAACGAACTAGTAGTACAAGCAACTTACCAAGGAAATGCCGTAATATAATTTAATAATTGCCTGAGGTGGTGTAAATCAATATACAAATAACAGATTATTTCATTGTAATGAGATGTTCATTATTGGAAAAAGTTTATTGACATGTTATGTATTGGATACCTAAGATCTTTGATGAGTTTGATGATTTATGTTTATTGTGATCTTAAAAGTTGAATAGTTTTCAGATTTAAATTAAATGCAAACGGCATGTATTAAATTGCTGAGATTTTAGACATGTTCTTGTAAAACTTACAGCACACATTAATGTAAACACTAACATCAAAGTACACCTTTTGATATGCTTTCACAGTGGGTATGCGACATATATTGAATAGTATCGAATCAGTTTAAAGATGCATATCAGTCGGTAAACATTATACATTTGAATGAGGAAATATTTATACACGGACAGATCTTGACCGTCGATTTAACATATTTAGCGGAGTCTTGCCAATGCCAACAGTAAGCTATATCTATCAACGCAGCAGATGGGACTCGCCAACAAATCTTAGATGGTTTTAAGTAACTACAGTTGGTATTTGGATCATTGGCAATGATGCAGAGGCCCGTTTTTCATGCATGGTAGGACAAAAATAATTATTTAATTAACCGGTTACACACATAATGTAGTTAATTAATTTCATTTATCGAAATAGTTTGTAATCATTGAATTCTCGTGCTGTATCATACGTCTGACAATATTGGATACTCAATTGTTTATTTCAGAGGAGGCATTAGTATTTCTTAAAATAAGATTAAGCTATGACACTTTTATTAAGTGAGACATATATTTACGATTTAGGTGTATACTTCACATTTATGTATATATACGACCTTGTATTGTTGACGTATGGTCCAAGCGACGCCAGTGTTAAAATATAAAACATGATTTACGGTTGTATTATATATGGGTTACAAAAGACTGTTGCAGTTTATATTAATGCAAGTGTACACATATCTTCAGTCTGGTCAAAATGCAAACCTTTGACGCGTGTATATAAGGTGTATACCTTTGATATACTTCAGTTCTTATACAATTGCTTCCTATTGAAATGTTAATGTTTGATGTTCACATGTTACTATAATAAACAATTTACATACCTCCTTATTACTTTTTAATCAGTGAAGTATTTATCAAAGCTATAACATGCACTTTGCAGACGTAACTCGACGCATTTTTCTTTCAGACGACTCTAAAAATCATAAATTTGTTCATATATACTCAGATGTTCTTTTTAACAAACCAATAAACGTAAGCTATGTTTGGTTAAGTTTCCACATTAACCATAACAAGCAATCATGGTTGTATATCATTGTTTAATGTATGCTTTGGGTGATTGACTCACAACTTAACTGAGTGCAGTCAGGCGACAAACGAACCGCATCGGTGGCGTATTTGTAGAGCGGCCGTCTCGGGTTCGGGAGGTCGCGAGTTCGATCCTAAGCCGGGTCATAACATAGGCATTACAAATAGTAGTTTTAGTTGTCTACATTTGCGTTCATGGTTGCGGGATTAGCATCGCGACTGACTGACTGGTGTCAGGATAAACAGACAAGTACTACTGGTTACTTACCGAGGAAACACCGTTATATAATTGAACAATTCTTGAAAGCGGTGTAAATCATATCCTGACTTTCAAGGTTGATAGTGAATGTTACATTGACGTAACATTTGTAAGATAACATTTCTTATTGGTTTGTTAAAAAGAACATCTGAGTATATTAAACATATAGACGGACAACAGCAGTTTGCTTGGTAATACTGTTATGTGAAGGACTAGTGTGAGAAAGCCGGCAAACACATGCAAATGTGAACGTGTCACCGTTATATAACTGAAACTTGTTGAAAACGGCACTTATTCAATTTAAATCAACCAATCAATGATCTGACCGGGACATCACCGAGACGCCAAAACAAAACTGTCCATCTAATATTTCAAAAAACAATGGCAGTTATGATTAAGTTGCATAAGCGTGAAATCTATTTTAAGCCATAACACACACTTCTACAGATATGCATGCTTGAAGCTGCGTGACGATTTAATGGAGAACCGAAAATGATTTGATCAGGCTGCGTCAATGAGTAGAGTGATCTGAATCTGTGTTGGTCACATTGTCCCGCCGGTCTGTTTTTGTATGACGTTAGTCATGTGTAGCTATGTTGATGTCCTATCGTGTTTTTAGAAGAAAGAGCTATTGACTGATATGATGTTTTAGCCTTTATAAGACGAACATGACAGGAAAAACAGCTATAACCTTTATACTCAATAAATAATATGAAATAACCAAAACTTATGGTTTGAGGTTTTAAGTATGTGCTAAAAAGAGTGTGAAGCGAAAGTGTCAAAACGGGAATTGTAAAAATAAAAAAGAATGAAGAAGCTTGATATGACTTATTAACGATGAGTATACACGTTCTTATCACATACTCCAACATTTAAGTTGTATATTCAAAAACAGTTCCTTCAATGTCAATGCAACTCGAAAGGAATATAGACAAATCATGTATCTAAACATACACCGCTTCAAATGATAGCTTCCGTTGGTTTGTTTGTATGGTGTTTTTACACCACTTGCAACATTTTATCAGTTATATCAAAGCGTTTCCTGGGTATCTTACTAGTACTTCTGGTACCTTTATCCTGACACCAGCAAACCCTACAACCCTGAGCCCCTTGAAGGGAAAACCATAACTCCCAGTTTTACAGTATGTTGTATTACCCGGCCGGGGATCAACCCCGCGACCCCCCTCACACAGGACGGATGCTCTAACACTAGACAACCTGATACTGTTTTGTCTAGCACACGAAGACACATTATACTGATAGATTGATTAGTTGTGGTTTAACGCCGTTTTCAACGATTCAAGTCATATCACGGCAGCCAGTTCATATATAAAAAAAATCATGAATTTCTCAAACAAGTTCTCCATGAAACAGTCGTTCCAAGCAAAGGGCTGCTTTTCCACATACATGTACACTGTTAGCACATTGGTAGAAGACAAATAATGCTTTTCGCATTGATGTTTCTACATTGTGTATTGAGACAAATGGGGATACACATCCAGTTGTTTGACATCATTTGCATCCAGCCGGATAGTGATAACTCTGGTTCAGCTTAGTTGTTTTTGATTGCGGAGACAATAAGATGCAATTCTGACTGGCGGGTCTTATTTAATGTTTGTTCATTAGTGGAGAAAAGAAGGCAATGTGAAGTATGCATGTAGGAATTAGCATGTTTAAGCAAAGGTGATATATTCTACATATTCTTATTGCTAACATAGCACTTGTATTTACATCCATGTTCCAGTGTAAAGTGCATTTAATGTTATGTTATATATTCAAATATGTAGATACCTGAAGTAAACATATTGAAACCATGTTGGACAGGCTCATTGACAATCGAATCAGTTTGTCAATTTTTTGGTCACATAAATTAGGCTTCTGTCAAACGCCATGTATAACGTAAACAACATGAATCGTGTGTGTACTGTGATGCAGTTACAACGAGTGTATAACAAGTGCATAAAACACAATTAGCTGGAACCGGTATAACGTCATTCTTATAACGACGAAAGTCTAAATATTACGATACCAATATTCCCGATGCAGGTTTCCGTATATTACCGAGTTGGTCCGATTGACTAAAACAAATTAGGTCGAGGGAAGAAACAGATAACGAGTCTATTATATAAAGAGCACATAAAGGTTTATTTTAAAAAATTCAATGTATAACGGCAGTACAACGGAAAGTAATGTACGCCTTTATAAAACTGTTTAACGAAAGTGGAGCCGAGACCTGATTACTAAGTCGTTAGCCTCGCGAAGTTCAGAATCCAGCTCGGCCAACATTCTTTCCGACGATTCGCCTTCCAGGAATGTGCTAAATGTCCCAAACTATGCATAAACATAAAGTTTATTCATTTCTATAAACAATGGACACAGTTTAACCTAAATATATAACGCGTTACATTTATTTGTTCTCTAAGACCTATATGATGCGCGTAATCTCGAAACTGGCCAGACTCAAGCCGCAAAAGGTTTCGGGTGGTATAGGAAAATTGAACTGTCTTTCCAAGGAATTGCTTAACTGTCCTTACATTGACTTTGTTTGCTTTCAATATAGATAACTGTTTGAAAATAACTGCAAAAAACTCCCCCTGAGGGGCAAAACAATTGTTTTAAAGGTCAAATTACGCCAAATACATCCGCGGGCCAGGCTGATCTACACCAGAGTAGTCCCTAAAAAAACTGTGTTTGCCTACAAATGATTGTACATCTGACCCGGACTGCATTGAATGTGTGACAATTGATGAAAATTATTTGTAAATATGTATAGGGTGCACTGAAATTGTTTGATTTTATCTATTAGGTATGAAAGTGGAGGATGCAGCCTTGTTCGATTTTCTTTGGATTATTTTAAAGTTAAGAGGAATGTCTTTCCAATGGTGTTCTACCTGGGAAACGCTTAGAAAGTGTGACAAATGAGGGTTGAAGCTGGTTGATTTACTTGGAAGCAAAGACGGAATTTATTTGGTGCATTGTCACTTATACACTACACATGCAATAGTTGGCTAGCTTATTCATTGAATTATATATTTGTGTGACTAGTTGTCGAATAGAGCCGATATTGATTATAATGTGCGAACGCGCGGTCAGATCTGGATCTTCGCTGGTCGAAAAATCCTGAAATGTGAACATCTTGTGGCTTGGTTCAGTTTTTATGGAATTGGTGCGATCATAATCAATAATTACTATGCAATTCCAGACCCCATTTTATCTTCATTTATGGCAGTGATATATAGTTTACAACTCGATCACAATTCCACCATGTATGATTTAGCAAAATACGGAAATAAACATTGTGAAATCCCGTAACACATTTAAGCACTATCAATGGCAGTGATATTAAGTTAATTCCTAGTTCCAACAGCAAAAATGAATGTACTCAACATGCGTGTGTAGTATGATATTTGTATACATTGTTTGCTACTTGTTTAGTATTATTAAACGAACTTAATTAATCGAATAAATACATTGCTATGCCATATAGACAAATGATGCAACAAACAACAAAACAGATGTGCAATGTGCTTGGGCATCCTCTATGATTGAACAAATAACTATTGAATGGAACACAGGCGTCCGATTTTCCATTACAGAAGAAAAAAGGGAAAACAACACATACCTCATTAAAATACTCTAAAAGTCTGTCTATATTGTCTATACGCTATGATACAAAGGATTGTAATGGTAATTTGGGAAATCCCGCCCGTGTTACTATAAATAGCCCCTCTATACGGTTCATATAGTATAATAATAATGACAAGGTAGGCAACGACATTTTACCCCCTTGCTCAATTCGGACAATCATTTCCACCGAAAAACGTCTAAACCGACCAGGTCTCAGGTAGAGAAAGATTCATAAATCCACCACATCAAAATTTGCCACCCGACTAATACACCGGCGTTCTTAAGCTTAATGTTCATTATATTTAGAAATTAGCAGATGGCCTGACAGCCATGCGCTGACGTCAGAATTTGCAACATTTCGCAGCAAAAGGTTAATCAAACGCCGAATTTAAACATAGTTTTCGAAAACGTACAAATAAATACAATATTGTTCATAAATAATATTTGTTTTGGGCAAAATTTACTAAACGCCAACCCCAACATACATTGCTCAGGTACAATACTTTTTTAAAGCGCGTCATTTCACCTTAAATATTCGCTGCGGAACGGGGTTATTGTGACGTCAGCGCATGGCGGTCAGGCCTTCTGCAAATGTCCACATTTAATGAATATTAAGCGTCGTGTTGTTGTTTGAAACCTGTTGATGCTATGAATCGCGAGAAAACCATTGTTCGGCCTATTTCTACAACATAATATGCCATCCCCGTTATTTTTCGATTAAAATTCTTGCCCGAATGGATGAAGGTGTTAAAATCGCGTTGCACACCTTGTCTCTTTCGATCTAATACAAAAGAGAATCTATGTATAATAACACGGTCCCCGAGTTTTCTCATACGATAACATTACGCGTGTTATCTTTTAAAGCATGTGGGCCATATAAAGACTATTTGTAGTAGTTAAAGGGACTGAATCCCATATGAGAAAAAAAAAGAAAATTGTTAAAAATTGCTATTACCTTGATGTTTTTGCATGTAAGGCATTGAGATTTGCTGAATGATGTACTACAATATATGCACACTATTAATATTGCGGAGATTTATCGTTATTTTGCATTGTAAAATCTCCTGGGTTAGTAACCCAGTAAATCTAAAAATATCGCTATATATTTATCACGTTATCACTACAACCGAATTGACAATCTCCTTCCCAGAGTGGTCGTTCCTTACACTCACGCATACATGAATGTAATGAGTCGATAGTGCTAGAGAATGCCGAATTGAATCCACAAATTCAAATGAGCAAGAGGAAATTCCACCGTATTTTTAAACGGGAAAACACGTAGCGGACGTTTTTTTAACTGCTTATTTCCTATGAAATAATGAAAAACAAGACTTGTACGACCTTCTACAACATCCCGTTTCATATATATAGACGTATTTTGGATTAATTAGAATAAGTATAAAATATATCGATTTTGGACCATTATGGTGTTCAGTCCCTTTAAACCACGTATTGTGTATTTTCTTAAATGTTCTCAAAATAAAACTCGGACGCCTGTGAATGAAGTTGAAACCAGTGTGAAAAATCGTGAAATCTGTCTTCATGTGTAATTCCTGCAGCAAACAACTTTGGAAACATCTGAAACAAATATGGAAAATAATAACTATAAATGAAAATATCGTTATTAAATAGAGTTGAATATACTTTTGCTCATATAACAGCAATTCCTGCTTTTGCTCCAAGGTTTTCAATGTTTGTCTTCTACGGATGCACTTTCATAGAATCGTCCTTGATGGGTGGTGTAGTGGAAGAGTATGCAACTCACTGCGGGCTCTAATCCTTGCTGGGTCATACCAACTACTTTAAAAATGATAGCAACGGCTTTGCCTCCTAGGAATGTTCAAGTTAGCATTACATATGACAAGTCGTAATTGGATAGTAAAGAGGGAAAAGGCGCAACAATTTAAAATATCAGATTTATTGTGTACTCTTTGACGATTATATATTTAAAGTAGGCATATGCAAATAAAATGAAATACGTTATCAGTTGTTGTAACAGTGGTAGTTTCTGACAATAATCTATATGTGTGGCAAACCCATCAGCTTCACGAGGTATTATTCATAATAAGAAGTGTCGGTGGTGCATTTAAACTCACTGTTCCTTGACGTGTCACTTTCATCAATGTTTGATAATAAGTAGTTATATCAAATATACCTACTATTCAATTACCGTAACATTTAAAGGGATATGCTCCCAAATGAAATTTAAATAAGATTTTACTGAAATTTTGTTAAAGTGACCTTTAAACCTTAATAAACAAAATAACAAAAAGAAAATATAGGGTCACCAGGTTTATTTTTTTTTTACAGGCTCTTGAAAATATGAGGTTTTATATATTTTTCTACATTTTGGTCGAGAAAAATGAAATGTTCTATTAAGACTAGAGATGTCTACTTTCAGATATATTTTGCAATTTGCCATTGTCTGACCACTATGATATAACATTAACATCATATCTCGGTCTAAAAAAATATATTTTGAAACAAAACCTTGAAGAAATTGAACAAATAAGCAAATGAACAACTATAACAAGCAGTCCACTGACACGTACATTTTGGATTTTTTAAACAGATTATGCATAAAAACATAAAAAAATAAAATAAATACCAATAAGAACTTGTTCTTACTTTATATTGAGCAAGATTATTTCATTAGCTATCCATAAATGCAAAGAAATATATGTGTCACCGTGCTTATTTTCAAAATAATCACAAAAATATACATGTATGTTACAAACAATTTTTACAAAAAATGATCAAAAATCAAGATAAAATTCAATGGCAATACTTTGACTTGTCATGGCTGTCTATAGCTGGCAAAAAATAATGAAATCAAGGCTCATATTTGTAAATGTGATCAATTTCAACATTAAATCACATGAGACGATTCTTAAATGTACCCACAAAATAGGGTTTAGTGAAGCAATAAGTGAGATATTGAGGGAAAAAGAGTAGTTCACCCCTTCTTATCTGCACCTCATGAAGGAAAATTTTTCTCATTGTTTTACCCTCTGTTCTTGCCTGGTACAACCACATCTTGACAGGATGTGGCAAATATGTTGTCCCTTTTCCCCCATATAAACAATATTTGATACATCATGGCTTTTGAAAACATAGTGAAGCAATAAGTGAGATATTGAGGGAAAGAGAATAGTTCACCCCTTCTTATCTGCACCTCATGGTGGAATATTTGTTCTCATTGTTTTACCCTCTGTTCTTGCCTGGTACAACCACATCTTGACAGGGTGTGGCAAATATTTTGACCCTTTTTCCCATATAAACGACATTTGATACATCATGGCTTTTGAAAACATAGTGAGAAAAGGTAAAATTGTTCATAATGAGCAATTTTACCTTTTCCGAAATCTTACAGTCTGTTAAACGAATGAACGCCTGACCTTATAAAAAATAAAACAAGATATATACTTATTGAACTTAAATACATGATATGTTTGGGTTATTTCAATATATGTCTTTCAAAATTCTTATAACTTTCTACAATTTGCCTATTAATTAACCCTTCCCCTCATATAGACGCTTTCTGACGTCTCTGCAGCAGATGGCTGTTTGAAAACATTATGACAAATGAAGAAATTGCTAAAAACGAGGAATTTCTCCTTATGTCAGAATGTTTTCCACTTTTAGTCATAGGTTATCCATTCAATTATAGAGATTTTCCAATTTTTTACAAAATATGTTCAAAGTCGTCTGCTGCAAAATTGTTGTATGACTATGTGGGAAAGGGTTAACTTGTTTCTAGTTTGGGGACTGACACTGCTTAATTAATTGTTCTTGCTTTCACACAACCTAGGCTTTGTCTATTAACAATTACATATGTATTAATATCACTCCATTTTGTAACTGTATGGTCCAGGTCCTTTCTAATTTTAGACAATGTTGTTGTGTTGTCATTCATTATTAATGTTTATACTCTTTCACCCTCTTTCTTTGATTAAATCTACACCAACATCTGATTCCATAGCGTTAGCACAACCTGACCATTTTTGTTTAACACATTTGAGATGGAGTTTTTTCATATTCAGATTTACTGCAGGTTTGGCAGTCAGATACCTGTACAGCAAATATGCAGACTTTCTCAGAGGTTTTGCCGAAGAGTGTCCCCACACCTGATTTACTGTCATAAGCTCTATTGCTGCCGCGCTTCTGCTAACCCATGTCATACTTGAAAGTGACCTCCCTGGAGATTTCTGAATTATCCGTGGGCACCCTGAAACAAATATAACTGTTATGTCAACACTCATATGAAGGGGAAAATATCAGGGAGTAAAGCCCCTATTCAATACAACAGAGATAGAGAGAAAAACAAGAGGGCCTAGATGGCTCTAAATCTATCATTTGAGTTATAGTATAGTAGCAAATGCTACTGCTTATAAAGGTAAAAATTTGACAAAGAATGGGAACGAACTGCAAACTAGACAACTAAACTATCTTGAAATCAGACGAAAACATTAATTGGAATTAAATTTTAAAGTTTTGCCAGAAAACGCCATGATATAACTGAACCATTGTTGAAAGCGGCATTAACCCTTTCCCTCAAATACAAGCTTTCTGACGCCTCTGCAGCAGACAGCCTTTTGAAAACATAGTATTTTCTCTTTTTGCTACAATGTTTTCCAGTTTTAGTCATAGGTTATCCATTCAATTATAGACATTTTCTATTTTTTGACAAAATATGTTCAGTCGTCGGAGGTAAAATTGTTGTATGAAGGAAAGGGTTAAACACCAAACAATCAATCTTCAGAAGTTTTTGGAATCTTTTGAAATCCGTTTTTGAAAAAGAAGCAATAATTCAGAATTTCTCCGTGAACCAAAATGTTTACTATTCTTAAATATTTTTAAACTTTTGAATGCAAAGAATTTGAGGGGTATGTCATACATCTGAAATACTGTTGAAAACAACATAAAACACAAAACAGTGAAGATATCGAACGATGAAAGAAAACTTACTGCCAAAAATCACCTTGCCGCACAGGAATCTCTTGCCACATTCTGACTGTGTGGGTCAACTTCTTCCCGTCGTCTCATCAATGCTGTGTGGTGAAGGCATTTTATTTCCATTGTCGCCATTAGCCCATCCATCTGCCTGTATGTTAAGCTTGCGTGCATGACACCTGTAAAACAAAACATTGATTCTTATAATTCAGCTGTTATGAATAATCAAATGATTTAATGACATTGGAATTCTGCATATCTACCAAAGTAGATGAATCTAAAATATTACAATGTAAATATAATAACAAATGTCATAGATTTATGGGAAAAAAAAATCTGATCAATTATTAAATTCTCAAAAACTATGTTTTTAAACCTGTCAAATCAGTATTTCATCATTCACCATCACATACACCGATTTAATTTGTTGACCTTGCAAACAATAAAAACACTAAGCTAAATCCTTTCCCTCGTACAGAAGCATTTCGACGCCAGACAACTTTTGAAAAACATTGTGGCTAAAGGAGAAATTGCTCGAGTCAAGATGAGCAATTTCTCCTTTTGCAAGAATGTTTTCCACTCATACAGACAAACCGAATATATTTTGTTGTCTTTGCATACAATAAAGACACTTATGACTAACGTAAATCCTTTCCGATATATCAGGGTACTATTTGAAAGACCCTGGATATATACAGACACATTTTGACATCTGTGCAGCAGAAAACTTTTGAAAAACATTGTGAGCAATTACTCATTTTGCAAGAATATTTTCTACTCTTTTTAATAACAATTTCTTCATTTGTTTAAATTTTTAAGATTTCCTGAATTTGTAAAATTGTCTAGATGTTTTCAGTCGTCTGCTGCAGATTTGTTGTATGTGGGAAACTTTCAAAGGGATAATGTTCTTCTTACAAACCTATCATATGTTAAACTCATATGAAAATGTGTTTCTGGAGTGTTAAAAATATGTAAACCCACTGAAAAATTTACTTTATATGTGAATACTAACCAAGTAATGTTAATCTCATACATTGGCATTCCTTTCTCATTTTCGTCAGGTGGGATATGGCTCTTTCCAGTTGTCTGCGAGTTGAATAATCTTCAGTCACAGGCAATATATAACATGCTGGCATATCCTACATGTTGTTCTCTTTCAATTTTGAGTAAGAGAAAAGGCATTGAACAGTTTCTGCAGGCTCTAAGATGGTCAGCTAGATGTCTCAAATCAATAATTCTTCGCCCATTACCCCACCCACTTTTCATGCCTTCAACTGTGTGTTTGTCTGTCTCGATTATGCCTTCTTCATATTATTGGGATCTTTCTCTGCCTCTAAGCGAAAGCTCTAGAAGTCTTGCCTGTCTACCTGCTTTCACAAACTTTCCTTTTCATCTACGTTTTATGTTTTTACTGATTGTTGACATATTAATCTGAAGATTTTTCACAACCGGAAATTAGAAGGGGAAGTAACCCATGCTAGAATTTTAGAAAAGTTGTACTTCCCCGATTATAGTTCTTGGTGCCAAGATTCTTATATCTCAGATGGCGCATGCTATGGGCGAGTATCCCTTTAACGTGATAATCCAGTATGCAGTTGGCTTTATCCCTTGACGACTTTTGATTATTTTTTAGCAAAACGAAACATTGTTCATTATGTACTATTTCTCTTTTTGCCAACATGTCTATTCAAAAACTACCTTTGAGTTATGTTGCTAGTCATCTACTGCATAAGTGTCATAGGTTGAAAAGGGTAAAATCCTTTACAAAAAGTATGGACCAGATTAAGCCTATATATGACTGGTCCTCGTATTCAAAAACGGCTTTCTACGAATACCAACCGTTAGGCATTTGTGACCATTGTAGAACCATACAAAGTTATAATTACACTAAGGCTACTTATCACAGAGCACTCCTTATATAGAGATCTGCCGGCACATCTGCGTTATATCATTCAAATGTACAGTGATTGTCATACATGTCATGGAACCCTTCTTTGAACAGAGACGCATATTTTTGATTTACGTCTTTTCGTTGACAAATTGCCTAAATAGTGTGGAACCAGATCAAACTGTGCCAATGCATATTTATAACTACCCAAATGTAGTTGCTTACGTGAGTGCCTACAATACATGATGTAATCAATATGTAAGAGTTGTATCGTGATACAATGACCTATTATAATCGATCATGATAAAATACAGTTTAACCTGTGTTTAATTGCAGGGTCTTGTAGACAGAATGAATGAATGAATGGTGTTTTAATGCCCGTCGACAACTAAGGTCATTTTGGGCGCTTAATCATTAACTTACTGTAAACGATGAAATAATTTAAATTGAAACATAAATAACCAGTTTATTAGACAAAACAATAAAACATGATTTATGCGATACTTAACATTAATATAAAACAACATGTAAGCCAAAGTAAAAAAGGATTTAGGCAAACAAGCCAAACATTACTATGTAATACTCAACATAAAGATACAAAATATCTGAGAAAATGTGGAACATGATCAGTAAAAGTAATGAATGTGCAAAAGCACGATTTAAGAAATAATCATATATTATTTAAAATATTAATTTCCCAAAGGAAATCAAATAAAAGTTCAGGTTTGACAGACTCAAAGAGCTGACGCATACTTTGAGCCTTGAGAAATATATCACGTATTGTGGCGGAATCAGCACATTCCAGAAGAATGTGCTGCCCTGAAAGTTGTGTAAAACATGGAATAAATTAAGGTGCTTCCTCGCCTTTCAGTAAGTATGCATGAGTTGACCATGTGTGTCCAATGCGTAAACGAGCAAGAACAACTTCTTCTCGGCGAAAGGATCGCAACGCTGGTAGAACATGATCAATTGGAAAATTAAACGTGTGGTTGATATAGACAGCGAATTGTTGTACAATGGCTGTCTTAAGCACAGTTTTGACTGTCCTCGCATAGTTAGTTTTATTTAACATTTCTTTTCTCCAGGTGCAGTTTTAATTATTATCAAAATCTGGCAACTCATCGATATAAATGCTCTCAACACTATCAGTATTGGCTCTCACAGTCTCATTCATCTTCTTAAAACTACTCCACTATACAAATTTGGCACACTGTCCTTTCTATCTTCTGAGTATTTTATTCAGCCGACTCCAGAAATGGTAAGTGTCACACGCGCGTAGATTCAAGAATTTCGGTCAATGCTTTTTTTTATATGACTTAAATCAATTGTTCAGGACATTTGTATATTGCTTTCTACTAGAAAAGCTTCTTTATTTTGATGTTCTGTTATTTGTTTCTTCTTACAAAGTTGTTATCATGTAGGCCGTTATGCAATATTATACTTCGTTTTGTCTGTTACATTGTTAATACCAGCAACAGAGTATGACTGTTTCTTATCAGTTTTATTCATTTCAAGCTCGGGCTCTAACACACTTATAAGTACAAGTTGTGAATTTCTCCATCACTGAACTATCTCAAATGGGGTTTTCTAATATATTTTTATCGACAATTTGTAATATTAATGGAGCAATTATCAACACAAGTCTGTGCTCCATTCTTAGTTACACAGTACCTGTACAATTATGAGGTGTCAAAAAAAAGGTGAGTGTCATTGTCACACGAACCATGTGTAAAACATAAACCCATATATGTACAAACAGTTCATTAAAATCGGACCAAAACATTGCAAGCTTGTATATAGACCGCCTCAAACGGATCTTCGGTTGACCTTTGCGTCAGCCAATCAAGATGTATTTTGGTCTTATTGTAATGCCATATATTTACACATATCATTAATCGATATCTGTAATAAAGTATTGCATTGTAATTCTTACCAAACCATGGAAACAATAATCAATTATATCATTGACAGACATTACTAACTATATAATTATGGATATATATCAATCATTTTGTTATTTTGTTATATTTTGTTGTATACTATAGTTTGTAGTGCATGTACATATGAAATGACGAGAAGCACTTGTTGTTCAAGTCTAATAATACACTAATTGAATTGAATTGAATTAAATACTATCTACTATATTTCATAATTGCACCAATATAAAGTGATGAAATACAACTAATAATAAAGTTACAAATATTAGTATATCAATTTCCTTCGGAAGGGACATAAACACCTGATTAAATCTTGTGCCACTATCAATTTAGTTCTAAATCTTCAGACAAAAAATAGTTTTTTAAGAAAATATTGAAACCCACTGATTTATTTTGAAAATCTGCATGGTGTCTTAACGAAATGCAAGTGTCTACTAAATGCAAAATATCATATTATTTTACAAATGCTATAAATACTGGGAACTTCAAAGCAAAATCCACAAACACTTGCATAAGCAAAGTTAACACGAAGTCTTGTTAGGAATATAAACTAGGTTAATCATGCCAACATAAAGTGTTAAATGTGCTGAGCTCCAAATGGAGATCACAATTTTGAAAAGTTGTAATTTCAGTAAATACTGCTAATAATGTCAACAAAATAAGTAATGAGCAGTTCAAAACTATTTTGGCAGTAAATGTTGAAAAACTGATGTTTTTATACATAAAGTGAACATTCCTATCCGGAATTAAAGATCTTTCATCGTGAAAGTCCTTCCGGCACTCTCAGTTCGGGGATTCAGGCGTATACCGTTTACATTTGTCCTGAAGGACTGCCTTGAAACAAAGCGGACTGTAACCAGACCGTCTTGCCTGTCCTGCGACTAGTTGAATAACCAACACTAATGTCCAGGCGAGAACAGTGATTATTTTGCTGCGACCTACGAATTAAAAAAACATTGTGCTGCTTGTTATCGATAAACCCCACAATGTGGTTCAACAATGACATAAATATATCTGTAAATCGCCGGATGCCGAGACAGATTTTTAAATGAGACTGTTGTAAAACTGTCCTTATTGCGTAAACATCATAACTGATACATGTTTATGTTCGAAATGTACTTGTCAGTTCAGTAAGGGGACAATTGCACCAGTGTACAAGACGAACATATCTGTTTTAACTGAATATTAAACGGTTTCGATCCAGGACTGATTTTTTCATACATAGTCCATGATTTCGTATGTTGTCACCGCTATATAACTGAATAAGTATTTGTTTGCTTGATTGTATGGCGTTATGCCGATTGAAACACATGTTCAGTTATATAAAGGCATGTTCTAGGTCAGTTACCGGTATTACTTGTTCATTTATCCTGACACCAATGAGTCATTAATAATACTAACACCACAATCCTGAGAGCAAAGGAGGGAAATCCATAACTTTCATTTCTAATGTGTTTGGTATGACCCGGATGAGGATCGGACCTGTGACCTCCCCAACACTCGAGGCGGACGTCCTACGACTATACCACCGAGAATTTCTGGTCAAATTAACTTGAAATTGTTTATTCTAACCCTCCAGTTTTCAAGCTCCATGAAGATCAACCTAAGCGTAATTGTTTGAACCGTTAAACATACATCTGCCTAAGCATCAATGCTATATGATCCAAATATATTTTTAAGGTGTTGTGATGTCCTCTCTGACCTTTTGGACAACAGTGTTAAGTCTTAAGAGACAGTACTGATGCACATGCTGACCTTTATCTAACAATGGTCGCAAACTCCTTTGGGTTGGTTTTCGCAGATCGCTCAAAAGTATCTCAACTCATTCAAAACATACATCTGCTAATTTCCATTTTCGAACACCTCTCTCTCTCTCATGTATATATTGAAAGGCATAACTCCTTTGCAAGTAAGGCTCATGTTAAGAACGTTACTTGGAACAAGAAATTGAAACCAGTTTGTAGGCAAATGAAAAGGGTTATTAATTATTTCGCAGAGATTTATGGTAACATCGTTTGTACTCAAATGCAATACTAAAGCTGTTTCGGAACATGTGTTTGCCCTTTCCATTGAAAACCAATCGGTTGCTGTTCATATATATTCATTTGCATTATTTTAAAGAACCCCATGCTTTTCTAGACATGGCCGCATTCGATTTTCATGTGATAGAACGCTCATGATTGCTGCCAATGAACTGTTGTATACACATCTGAAAGGTTGATTGATTGATTGATTGGGGTTTAACGCCGTTTTTAACAATTTCTCAGTCATATCACGGCGGCCAGTTCACCTACTCATATGTTTCCTGGTTTTAGCACATCAGTACTCCACAAAACAATCTTCCCAAGCAACTGGCTGCTTTTCCACATAGAATTAGCCCATTGGTGGAAGACATATGTCGCAAGTCGCAATGACTTTTGTCAAACGTCGGAAAGAAAGTAGGCCGAGCTGGGATTTTAACTCACAACCAACACATCTGAAAGGACTGGCAACACTGTTAGAGTTTATTTACGTTGTTGTAGTTATATACATATATTACATACTAAAGTAAGATTCATTTATCTGAGGTTTGTACAATTTCAAGTATAATCTTCATTGACATTTATATATATAGATATTCCATTGCCCCTAAATGTTGTATTGGTTTAGCTACTTTTAAAGCAATATCATGCATGTTTTGCCTATACTCTTATCGTAAGTTATTCAACATCTTTCAAATATAATTTTTAAAACATTATATAATCATCTTTCAAATATGTTAACCATTTATCTGGTAAACAGCCAAGTGGTTTGTGTCGGGGTGTCCCGGGTTCGATCCCCAGTCACGACGGTCATGGGGGAGTGCCCTTGGGTAAGGCGCGTCTTTTATTCTTATACTGGTTTGTTTACCCAGGGATCATGAATAAGTAAAATGTCGCCGTGATATAACTGATATCATGTTGAAAACATTGTAAAACCGAATAAATCAAATTTAATCGTCTGTCAATTGTTCAAGGCGAGTGATCGGATCGGTTTTAAGTAAACTACATTGGCTAAAATTGTAGAGAGTATAAACCGAAATTCGACTTCATATTAATAATGTAGAGAGTTATTTATTATATTGACGATTCGTGATATAATACTGATACATAATTGACCATTATCTACAATTTCCACATTTTGCATAAATGTTCGGAGAACAAATGAATGCCATTCCAGCCAAGACATACGAAAACAGACCTTCACGATTTTGCCTAGCTCCTACACACAATCTGACGGAAATGTTACAAGCGAAATACGACAATACAAGTATATAACTGTACATACAGAATAGAACAGAAGTTTATATATATATGACTTGAACATATATGGTTCATCGGAAAAATATTTACAATATACATGTGCATACGAACAAAGAATAGACATACAGTTTAACAAAATAATATTTTGAATGAAAAATGTACTTCTCAAGTATGTGGAAATAATGTTTGAAATGAGAGGGACATCAATTAGTATGCAGATACTCGGCTAAAGCACTTAGTGCTATGTTTTCATGACATGTTAAGCAATAGGGTGAACACGGAAAGAAGCCATAACTCTCAACGTCTAATCATTTACTACATTAAATTTACCTGATTTGATGAGTTTAACATAGCAATTGTACATATTAGGTTTTTTTTTTAATTTAATTTGTCTATGTGGTGATAAACGTATTCTCGCAACGGCATTTCTGTAAGTTATAATATTCATTTTGTCAAGGTAACAAGACCTATCAAAAGTGTTGTTTAGGTATAAAATCAATGAAGGTTTATTATTTACGTCAATATACCATTCAGCTATGTACATGTCGATCAAGCGTTGACGCAAAACTGGAATGAACTTCTTTATGTTAACATATGCATGCTGGGAATAACCAACAAATCATAAAATCCAATAGTCTGTAGCAAATTGTTAACGTTTCTGGTCCAATCAGCAGTTGAATTGCTACTATTTTGACTAACGTTATAGTTTATTACATTATAGAGTATTCAATTATTTCCCTTTTATGTAAAAAGTTTTATAAAATATTTAATAATTCTAATGTGTATAATGACATAGAGTGGAAATCTTTCAAACTCTCTGCATATGGTAGAATTGCTAGTTGAAGGTTTTACTTTTAATAATCTCGTAAGAAATGTTCTATGTTAATCTTTTTATCAATTCGCTAGTTAAGAAGACCCACGCTTCACTTGAATACTAAATAATAGACGCGACATAGGAATCAAATAGATCAAGCATAATCTTTATCGTTATTTATTTACCTTTAGTAATAGTGAATAAATAGCTCAGAGCTCAATTAGCTTTACCAACCAATGATATGATAGGATTATGGAACTTCCCGTTACTTGGAAATAACATATCACTAAGTTATTTAAAGTGGACAATTTTGTCTACACCTTGTTCACGATTTTTAAAATGTATTGATTTTTAGCCTTTCTGCCTTTTTGAAAAACAACTATTTTGTTTTTTGTTAGTTTCCACCGTTTACAATATAATTCGAAAGCATCAAATACATTCTGTAGACCGTCCTCGGAATCTGATATTAAAACCAAGTTGTCCGCAAATAAGAGCAAATAAATGGATAATTGGTCAAGCGTAAAGTCGTGAGCTGTATTCTGTTGTAAAAGTAACTCGATGTCATTTACAAACAGTGAAACTAATATTGGTGACATGGTCTCTCCCTGCAATAGTTCAACGTTACAATCGAAGAGATCAGATACGTTATTTAGATGTTTAGCACATAATTTTACATCTTCGTATAATGAACGAATTCGACTTAATACTTTGAGAGTAACACATTGTTTAATCAATTTAAACCACACGCCGATTGTATAAATAGCATCGAAACATTATTGTAAATCAATAAAACAACAGAACATTTGTTTCTTATCCCGGAATTGTTTCTGAATAATGGAATTAAGTAAGAATATAGCGTCTACTGTACTGAAATTAGGTTTCAAGCCAAATTGTGCATCACTTATGACATCATATTTTACCAACCACATTTCAAACGCTCATTGATTAAAGATGTAAATAGCTTTTTAAAGCAGCTCGTAAGTGTTATTCCTCTGTAGTTATTTGGATCTGATTGATCCCCTTTCTAAAGAAATAGATACGATCGGTTTGTGTCGGACGTATTTCGTTTTGGTATTTTTACCAGACGTAAGTAATAAAACACATACGGTTACGAATAGGTAAGCCTTTGTCAAGATATTTACACATTTTAGAAGTGTGCACATGCAGACTCAGTAAAAATAATCCGTCTCTGTTTTAGGAACTGTAAAATGATTAGTTGATTGTTTGGTATTTTATGCCGCTTTCAACAATTTATCATTGATATAATCGCGTTTCCTGGGTAAGTTACCAGTACCACTGGTCCATTCATCCGGACACCAGCCAGTTAGTCATAATGCTACCCCCGGAACCCTGAACGCCAAGGAGTACAGCAATTACCAAGTCAGGTTTAAAATATTTGGTATGACCTGGCAATAAATCGAACCCGTGCGCACTCGAGGTGGACGCTCTACCACTACACCACCGTGGCGTTTTTATAGGATTTGTATACTGCGTAAGGTTGGTATGAGACTTATGGATTTTTACGTCAGTTATACAGCAAAGTCATGGTACAATTCGCGTTTACTTGCATTATCAACACACTAAAATAAGCAATGAAGCACAATCAGGCGAGCATTGTGAACCTTAGCATATTGAGAAGAAGACCACGAGTATATTTAAATACATTGACTGTTTGGTGGTTTATGCAGCTATCAACACCTGTTCAGTTATATCTCGGCGCTTACTGGGTAAGTTACCGGTACTACCGATCCATTTATTCTGACACCAGCTATCAGTCGTAAGGTTACCCCCGGGCGTCAAGGGCGGGCAGCCATTACTATCTTTTTAAATGTTTTACATCTAGATACGTACGCTCATTTAATACATCGTGCTACAACGAGACATTGATTTATGCTGAAGATAATTATTTTAATATTTCAATGTATAACTCGTATAATTTGGAATGCCATCTTTGAAAGGAGGTAAGTTCAAGAAACCTTTGATCAATAATAGTAGATTACATAATGTCACTTCCCTTTTTTAAAAGGTGTTTTATGCCTTTTTCAACATAATTGTAGTAATATATCTGATTTTCCTGTGCAATTTACCAGTACTATCAATAGTATTTATCCTGATATCGATGAATTAGACGTCATGCTGTTCCACGCAATCATTTACACCATATTAAATGATTTTTTGGGGGGTATTTTACGACACCCTCAACAATTTTAAGTTATATCAAGACGTTTCCTGGTCAAGTTACTAGTACTACTGGTCCATTTAGCATGGCACAAGCCAGTCAGTCTTGCTAATCCTGAAAACTCGAGCTCCAACGACGGCAGCTATTACTAACATTGTTTTAGGTCAATGGTATGACCCGGCCGGGGATCGAACCCGCTCTACAATTTCCATTCGCATAAAATGTAGACATATTATTGAAATGAAATTTGTTTACCTTCACTTATTTATGAAAAAGATGTATACATTGTTTTTATTATTTCTATTATAGCGGAATGTCCTCTGGGTTAAATGTATGTATTGGTGCAGTTATAAGACAATAACACGAACTTGCTAAGTTACTAAGCAAATAATGCCCGACTGCAGCATACATTTTCTTTAAATCATTGTAACAACAGGTAAAATCACATATCTGACAAACTAGTTACATACCACGTAACCTATTAATATATATCTAAAATGGGGCTATGTGAGCAATAACATATACTTTTTTGTGTTGACATATGTAACTGTTAACATAAATATTAAAACGTTAATCTTATATTCATCTTGATAATTAAGTGACTAACTAGTTATATAACATGCTAATTAACTGATTTATAATGCCACCATACAAAGTGTATAACCTTTTTCAATCAATAATAATACTTTCATAATTATACCGTCATATATTTGTGTATAATATACAAAATCGTCTGCTGCAGATTTATTTCATGTGGAATAGGGATTAATGTTTTAATCTTCCGAACGTTGTTGATGATTACTAAACCGCAATTGTAGATTGCATCTCTGACTTCTGGGTAGAAACTATTGGATTTGTCGCCTGCAAAACACGAACATTATTGTATTGTTAGAATTTAAATGGCATGCATCTTTTAACATTTGCCTTTTTAAGAATTATTTCTACGGCAATTTATGTAACCGGTATTTTCGGTAGCTCAGACAGTAGCTACGATGTTGTCACTCCAGGTGTTGTGGGTTCGAATCCCAGCTAGGGTAACATTCTCTCCTAGGTTTGATAACAGTCAAAGCGACCTTTGTCATTTGCCACCAATTGATGGGCTAATATAGTATATAGAAAGCAAACGGTTCCTTGGAAATACTTGTGTGTGGGGTACTGGTGTTCGAAAGACCGGAAACATATAGGTAGGTGACCCTGCATTCAATGCCAACATATTTATGGCGACTTTTTAACAAAAAAGCGAAACATTCTAATAATTCAATTAATTTAGAGGACTTTCTTCAATACTTTTATTCTTTACAAAATGATTACAATACGATGTTCAACAAATTAAGACATTTATAAATATGACTTTTTTAGAATGTTCAACAATTTGTTTTTATTTTGTATTCAGAATGGTTTGTGAATTCGACATAGACGTATCTGGTTTGAAGATTCTAGAAACAATTTGCGTCTGTAAGTTCTGCTTCTGACGACACCTCGCACATAAAACAGTAATACATAACAAACTATCTTTTAATCTCGAATTAGCAAGTAACCTGTTAAATGGTCAGTTTACAGTTCGAACCCAGGTTCGCCCAACATTCTTTCTGACATTTGACAAAAGTGAGTCCGACATGCCGTTTTTCTTCTTCCACCAGTGGGCTAACAGTGTATGTAGATAAGTAGTCAGTTGTTTAGAAAGAGTGGTTTGGAGTGCTGGTGTGCGAAAGCAAATGAAGAACGTGGGTATGTTAACTGGCCGTCGTGCCATGCCTGTACATTTGTTGAAAACGGTGGTTAAACACTTTCTATCAATTAATCTGTTACTTTGAACTTTGTATTCAAATTTAGAATAAGGATGCATTTAGAATATTTGGTAAAGAATGGCCTAGAAAAGCAAGCGATTGGTTTAAATATTTGATAAGCTTTTATCTCAATTTTTTTACGGAAACTTTTCATTGTTTTATCTTTGGATCCCGGTTGTCTGCCATACACACATTCACGTAAATTTATGTTCTCTATTTCAGGAAAACCGAATATAGGATTATGATTATGACACAGGAGGCGAACGATCTGCTCGTCACTATGGAGCCTGATCAAACACATTATATGACTTATATTCACGTTCACGGCAGACCCCTGCCATGCCATAGGAACGCGCATGTTGTTCAAGATCTACATAGGTCATATATTTTTTAAAAACGTCATGTGAGATAGGCAACGTCATCAATTACAATAAAACAGGTGATATTAAGACACCCTTTGAAAATATGTGAGGAAATGCAGAACCTTTTTCCGAATATAATGGCATTTCAAAAAACGTCTGATGGGTTTACTATTTAGTCGTACATAAACCTCTGATAGAGTCATACATACACGCCGATATAAACGTGCACACACCTCCGATAGAATCGTGCATACACTTCTGATGGACTTGTGCTTACACCTCTGATAGAGTCGTGCATAAAACTCTGATAGACTCGTGCATATTCCTCTGATATACTCGTGCATACAACTCTGAAAGAGTCGTGCATACACCTCTGATAATCATCTAGATATAATAAGAATCCCGACACCGACAGGTAATATATAAGTGAATGCCATGTTTAATACTTACAATAAGGTTGATTAACCTCTAAAGGTCTTTTTTTGCATAACTCGTTTAATCTTATTTAAGATTTAAATAAAGTAAGCTCTGTCTTTTACCTTTTATATTATCATACTTTTAGCAACTTTATCAAATTTATCAACATTATGTCCCAAAAGCTCCAAATATCATAGTTTCTTCAGCAGACGATTTCAAGCAGGCAACATCGAAATATATACGTGTTTGTATATATATATATAATATATATAGGTATCATTTAAACAAGTCACAAAATCCCACATACAATAACTTTTGAAAACATCTAGGCAAAATGTTGAAGCTCTCTTTGTATTGTAGAATCATTATTGAATACAGTTCAAAATATTGTAACACAAAATTCAAAATGCGTCTGCTGCAGATACGTCGTAATGCGTTTGTAAGTGAGTAAGGTTTAATTTAGACCAATGCAGGTGAAGGATTATATGTGAAATTTAACCCATTAGCTGCCAAATGTAATTACAAGTCGTTTGCATACAATGCCGATTCGGTGGAGACAGCTCATAATTAGATGTCTCTCCTTCAAACTGCTTTGTTTGTCACTTTAACATTACTTTTATCCAAATTCTCGAATTGCCTGTTGGACGAAAAATAAAGTGGTCTAATTTTGAACAAGGACGATTAAACTTCATGACATTCTGTAGTGATGTAAAATCTGACGTATAAATCTCTACCTTTAGATTTAAAGCACAATGACACACCATCATGAAAATATTATTTGTTTATTAAACATTAGGTATATGATATAGTTATAATGTTGCGGTATGCGTGTCTGTGTAATTGTCGATAATATTTTGGAAAAGTTGATGACTCAGTCAGTCAAAATTTACTCCGTTTAACTCTTTTAGCGCCGGATTGTTTAAGGTATACTATTACATGCTCAAAGTCGGGCATCTCCATTTCTCATGTAAAAAGGAAATGTTGAAATATTTTGATAACTAAAAGGCCACACACAGCTCATTACGACCTGACTCCTCTGAACCTGTTTTGTTTGCATAAACCTCAAAATAGCTATTGGCTCTAAAAGAGTTAATTCAACAGGATACAGTATATGATATCTCACTTTGCTTATAAAGGTTAACCATTGACAACAACTCTGAGGGCAATATAAATGCCTGTCAAACTATAATATGTGGTCATATGTGGTCATAAGTTATTAAGAGACTATTAAAACTAAAACTCATATAGCTTTTATTGTTAATCAATACAACTAGCTCTCACACTATACTATATGTTCATCAGTTAACTACAAACTGACTATTTTAACTAAAAATCATATAAATTGACAACATTAAATACAGTCAATCTTGTCTTAAGCATCCACCCAGGCGAGAATTAGAATATGGCTGCTGAACACTGTTGGCTACTTAATACAAGTCTGATAAAGAGGTGAATGTTCTTTTGATTAATATTAAAGTGGCTTCTTATTACAAATTAACTGCTTAACAGTGGTGACCGCTACCATAGATTTGACTGTAATTAGAATAGAATAAAAAATAAGCTCGTCAGGGATCGTTGCATAACCTTTTACCTTTATTTGAAATGGATCAATACTATAAGAAGGTTTTTATTAGAATTGACTAAATTTATATGCATTTGACTATTTACAGTTGTAATTGTTTAAAAATAATTGAGAACAATGATACAATTGAGATTGATAAAAAATTTTTATATGTGTTAAGCATTTATTTTATTAATTCTTGCATTTGCAATTATAGGTTATTAAATACTTTGATATTGTAAACAATTTGCTTTACACTGTGGATTTTTTTGTTTGTCTAGAGTTGATTAATCTGCTTCCGAAATCGAAACAAACTGTTTGTTTACACGAGAAGTCATTTTGTTGCAAATGACGTTTATTTATTTTTTAAATGACGTCATGCACTTGCATGACTAACAGTTTAGACGTTCGTGCCATGTAACAGTATACTGTTATCCGGTCAAAAACGTACTGTTCGCATGAGAGATTAAGACATTTCCCATGATGAGTATATGATAATTTAACATTACAAAGTCACGTGAGGTATGATAATGATATTACGGTCAGCTATGGTTTGTTTACATAACAAAGTAGTCCCTAGCATGTTGATTATGCGGAATTTTCGCACGCCCTTATCTACGGTCATGGTCACTCCTTGACATCGGTGATGATTGAAAAATCATGACCACTTGCTGCAATGCAAAGTGAAAGGGACAATATGAAAGTATGCAATAAGATTATATACTGGACCCTGGTTCTAGAGATATCCGATTCGAAATAATTAGGAACCAGCGAAACGGGTAAATTGTGTGCTAAGACGGCTTTGCTTAACCGCAATTCTGTCTTTCTTGCTGCATTCTCAAGAATACAGGTGTATTATCATTACTGTGGTGTTTAAAATTCAAGGGAACTTCGAATTTAAAAAGAACACCCATCTCCTTTATATGCTCTGTTATGGTCCTTTATCATGATATAGATACATGTTGAGTTTATATGTGAATGCAATACATGTCGAATAGTGAAACAGTAAACATGTCTAATTCTATTTTAGCACATACATGGCAGGCTATTACCATTGTATATTTAAACTATATCCAGGATCATTTGTTCAGGTCAAGGAATGCCAACATTTAATTACATCTGGTAAAAGTACGACAGATACCATAACAGTTCTTCCCATTTTCCATATATTTTCAATTAACAACCACAACTTAAACTGTTTAAAAAAATCTAGGCGTTGTCGGAAATACTTTGAAATACGATTATACGAATGCCCGACTTTGATTGGCGAGTTATTGTTTTGACGTATCGGTTTTTATTTCCAACGATTCTATATACCTGATATAATAATATCAAATCCTGTATCTTTGTAAATGGTCAATCTTCAAACTGTTTTCCTTGAGAACGTGGACTTTGCCAAAATATGACTTTTAAGTATTGGATTCGACAACATAGAAATAATACATTCAGTTTACACATTCTTCTTAAAGGTGCTGATGTACTAGTATTCCAAGACAATTGTTGAGGAGTTCAGCACCTTTAAAGAAAATATGTAAAGCAAGGAAAAGCATCCCCCAACTTACATGCTTTTCGGAGAATTAGGCATAACGCATGTGATATCATATTAAAAACAAGTAAGATAGGATTTTGGAATAGACTCTTAACTGGTTTAAAATGTTAATTGTCTGCTCAAATCTATCGTTTTATGATAAGTCATCAATGATTTACATACAAATGGCCTAAATATGTAATCCAATCTTCTCTGATATTAGCAGACCAGATATTGGGTTATACCAATCTTCGGTCACTATAAAAATCAATTAAATACTTGGTTAAACGTATATTACTTGATCAAATGAAACACAATTGGAGCTCAAGTATGCAACACTCTAACAAAGGCATCACATATTAATATTTGAAATAAGAATATAAAGTAAAAAAATACGGGCAGATCCTATCTATGAATTATGCATTAACAATAATTTGTTTTCGAACTTCAAATTCCTAGATTTCCATTGAAACTGGCAGATGGATTAATACGCCATTACATGAACGTATATGTAACTTATGCAATTATAACGAGCCCAGCGTATAGCCTTACTTATATAAAACATAATTGCTTTCAATTGTATATCTATAAACACAAAGGAGTCATATTTGTTATACAGGATGAGCTGGTTATTTAATATATTTCTTAGAAGTTAAAAGTGATCAAATATTCCTCATATTGATTGATTGGTTTTTAACAATTTTCCACATGCAGACACATGTTGACGCATCTGCAGCAGGTGACATTTGACATTTCCTACGTGTTTGAAAGAACCCTGGCAAATCAGTCTACTTTTACACCGGTTATATTTTGATATATCAAATTTCCTTTTTACCAAAATGCTTAAAACGAGTATTCTACTGTAATGATATCAGTGACTATAGTGTAAACACTGTTACACACTAGGTCAATGATGAGCTGTATAATTATGTCAACTGTACATAAATGATTAAACAATATTGTCGAAAATCAAAATTACTGTTTAATGATAACACAAATGTAATCGAGAGATACGCTCTTTTAAAACAAGCAATACTATAAACAAGGGTGTTATAAGTAAACATTTGTCACCTGCCGATAAATTAAAAACCGTGTTCAAATAGAACCTGAATGCACTAACAAGTATAATCACGCATATCGTCTTATCAGTTCAATTACAGTCCATTGGCTTTTCTGTATCGTTGTTATTACAATGTTTTAGAAACGTCTTCAGTGACCAACGTTGCGTACGCAATTCATCAATAATCGGTTCGATTGGTGTGACGCAGATTGATTCGTCAAGGTTTTTTCCCATAACTATACCAAGAGCCTTCAGTTGTCCATTTTCTTCCGTTAACACCAATGCGCCCGAATCACCCGGTTTCGCAAAGGGAGTCGAAACCCATTTATTAGATTCATCCTTCTTATATGTAGTACTAAGGATTGCGATTTGCCTTGCAAATTCAACCGGAAGGCTGTTCTTTCCATACATTTTCATCTTCACCCACGACGTCGTGCCTACAAATTTATCAGTTGTATGTCCAGTGATGGCACCACACTTTTCTACCGTTTTTCGCCATTGCTTTTGTGTTATGTCAATGGTCTCTCCACATGTATATTCCATTGGGGTTTCTTTAGTATAATCTATTAAACAATAATAATTATTATATTGATAGTAACAGTAATAACAATAGCATTGCAGACCATACAAATCCCCTCCTAGAGTAATTTTGTGTATATAAAGTATAGTCATTGTTGCCTTACCCTTTACCTAAGTCAGTTAAACGCGATCAAGCACTGATCCGGTGTAAGCAGTATGAAAATAATTCAATCCTCAAATGAAAGTGCTCGAGGGATAAAGTCGATTCGTAGAGACATATTATTGTCACTGTCTGTTAGACGCTTACCATTGAAAGCTTATTTGACAATGAACCTGTGTATGCAGTATGAAAGAATTTCGTTTACAAAAAGAAAATTATAGAGCAACAGAAGTCGTTGTGTATGGAAGTTTTAGAGTCAACCTGACCTTGACCTAGGTGAATAAGACAAAGTATCATGACAATAAATACATGACAAATCATTATAGTCGCTCTGACCTTGACCTAGTGTTAGATGGATGGCGTCGTTTTGTACAGACATACTATAATCAGTGTTCCCTTGACATTTGACCTAGGTCAATTAATGAACTCGTTTAAGAGACGATGTTTGTGAGCATGTGTTTAGTTGATATTGCAAAACAAACGGATGAGCAATAAAGTCGCTAGTGCGATGACATCGTTGGGACGCTAAAACAGTCTCATAGAGCTTGACGTTTGACATAAGTCAATGAAACGCGAACACTTATATTTCCTTCGACTGATGCACGCATCTTTATCTTATAAGTTTAAAAGCTTCACACAAAAAGATATCTAGATTTGACGTTTCCTTTGATGCAGGTGACTTAAAAACCAATAAGCATGAACAATTACTTATTTTCCCACTATGCTTTCACATATATCTTTTCTAGCAAAGCACGGACAAAATTGACACATTTATGCCAGTTACTTGGAACATGCGATTGTTCTTGATTGATGGGCAGCGACCATAAGAAAATAAAACTCGGTAGAACTATATAATTCGAAGGGGGGACATTTACACTATGAATGCATGGTGATATGTAACGTAACGTTACGTTTTTATATTCTGCTCGGAATCCTTGGTACTGATTTTAAGAAGGATTCTCAAGGTAAAGCCGTTGCGACTAACTTTGCTGCGAAACGAGGTGATTCGGGCTCTTAAGTTTGAACTGAAGAAAATGGACAACTGAAGGATAAATGCCTGTCTGTTTATATACATACCGGTTAAAGCAAATGCATCCAATGGAAATCCACCATCAGTAGGTTTACGGGTCCGTAGTTCTACAACCGCCACTTCAAAGCCAGGTTCACATCGGGAGTCAAGCCCATTCCTACCTTTCAAGAACTTTATATCTCCCACCTTTAGTTTTTCACATTCAAACTTATTATATACTGGTTTGTACACTGATTTATCAATCATTTTATCAATATCAATCGATCCATCAAAACATGAGGGATACAAAGACTCTGATACTAGGACATGTAACGCAGTAAGGAATCCGACTTTATTAGACCCCATATCAATAATTGGTCCCATAGATCCGGTTTGCTGAATTGTTGAGATTTGACACCCAACAGTAACAGGATTGTTGTAGTCAGTCGGCCAACAATTCATCAAGCATTCAGTCATGCCTTCTCGAACGTCGGTTCTGACACCTTCAATCCATTGTGGAATTTTAATACAGTCAATAGGGACACGTCCTTTGTCAAACTTGACATCCACGTACACGACTATACAAGGTTCTCTTATTAGTTTATGGTCGTTTGCCATGTGACCTACAGATCGAACAGGTGAGAAAAACACACTATTAACGTGTTGCGCATCAGTATATATTCTCTTTAAATTGTTTGAAATTATTGTGTTAATTGTCTTCATATCTTTAAAAAAATTATCTGACTCAATGCATTCCATGAAGACATCTGAATGCATAACACGATAACCTTCATCCGTAACTTTTCGTATGTCGATACGTAAAAGTTGCTCATATTGCTTGCATTGTTTGACGATGAAATCTTTATCAATTCCTCGATCGTTAGAAATAATCGTTATATCGATCGCATCTTGATTCCAACAAGCGACAACTGTAACATTATTACCCTGCTCGTCTTTAAGGCTTTTACAGAGATCCGTAACATATATACCTGAATAAGAAATGAACATGATGAAACGATTATATATGATCTTTATCTGGTAGATTAATTCATGTATAATATTACATTTGTATACATTATCGAGATCATCAAAGCAGTTATGATTTCAAAGTCCAATAACCACAACTGAACAGAAAACTACTGACGAAAACAATTCATTGTCGTGTGTTTTACGTCGCAATGAAATAATATTCAGTTAGAATGCGGCATTTTCTTTGTAATTTACAAAAACTGCTGGCTCAATTTTCCTGACACCAGCGAGTCTGTTGTGATGCTTACCCACCAAATTTGAGCGACACGGAAGGGTGAAGGTTAGGGTTTGAGTTGGGGTTAAGGTCAGGGACTAATTTTATGGTTAGGGTTTGGGTTCGGGTTAAGGTCAGGGACTAGTGTTATGGTAAAGGTTGATCCTATATCGGTCTGTGAATTGGTAGATAAGCCTCTGATTATGTCTTACAGACATAATAACTATTGTCTAGTATAAGACTTAAATAGTGCATCGCAACTTTTGTATTAATGCGAAATTTATTTTTAAACATGTTTATTTCGGTATTAATACGCAATTGATAAAGAAGTTTTAGTTTTGTTTTCATCTATTCAATGTTTCCAAAAGCATTCAGGGGGAACAATGCAGGTCCATTTAAACGTTAAGAGGATGAAAACGTTGACATGATTTGAGGAAGACTAGATCGAAAGGACAATACGGTTGAGGGTCGACAGGTAAACTAGGTCGAGAAGGTAGACGTGTAGACTATGTCGACAGTGAAACATTTAGAAATATGTGAATGAAAGGTATATTACATGCTAAAAGTAGTTGGCGAAAGTACGCATGTGACTTGATGTATGTTACATGCATGTACGGGTATGGTTACTGGAACGATGACGTGTATTATATAAACTGCTATCTGAAATTGCTAACCGTTACTTTTCCATTGAAATTCCAAACATCGTTTTGTCTAAAATAGAATATTGTTATGAAATGTATGCCTTATAAGAGTAAAGAATCCTTCGCAATTTGTAATTTTAATATAAGAGTACCATGATGGCCCTAGATCGCTCTACTGAGATATGTATGTGATTTGACATGTCAACCACAATAACTCTTTTTGTTTATTCGATAAAAGCTATTCAATTATGGAATTGAATGTATTTACCGACGTAAACAAGTAATTGGCATTCTTTAATTCTAGGCAGAACCCAGGGAAACAATTTTGTGTGTCATGATCAAACACCCATATATTATTTTTAACTTTTAGCAATATCACACTCACCTAATACTCAACAGGAGAAGTTGTTATACTGATAATAAAAATTATGACGAATAACTCACGGGTAGTTGATATAAGTATGCCTTGGTAACGTGTATGTACTGATTTAAGAATCTGTATATTTACATTATATTAAATATTCTAAAATTGGTTTGTATTCAAGTCATAAAATCAATTTGAAACGCTCGGCTGTTCATAACTTATGTATTTGTAACGAATTAATATCATATATAGGTTTCATTCATCAACGATAACAGGCACTTCGATATTTATGTTTATAGAAATAAGTTAAAATTTTATTTCACTAATATTCTTACTAATTCATTAAAATAAATGACATTTAGGTTATAAGCTAACTTATGTATATTTACTGTAATTTTCCAAATGTCATGACAGACGACTGAAATCCGAATTCTAAAGATTAGGCGGTCATCCAATAAACAAAACAATAACATAATCATCGCATCGTCTGGTTAATTATTTTCAAATTCAATAGTTATGATTATTGTTACGAGTTAATAAAAAGTAAATGAAATTTAGGTTATAACAAATGTCTACAAAATATATATACTGCAGGTTACAATACATATACACCGTAAAATTACCATACTAATCAATGCATTATATAATTTATATCTAGCATATCATGCACGAAATATAATGCTGTCTTTAAACACAGGCGTCCGAATTTCCATTACAGAAGGAAATGGGGAAAAACACACACTACCTCGTTAAAATACTCAAAAAGTCTATCTATGTTGTCCATACGCTATGATACAAATGATCGTAATGATAGTTTGGGAAATCCATCCCCTGTTACTATAAAAAGCCCCTCTATACGGTTCATATAGTATAATAATAATGACAAGGTGTGCAACGACATTTTACACCCATCTTCGAATAGGTCAATAATTTCCGCAGAAAAATGTCTAAACCGACCTGGTCCCAACTAGCGACAGGTTTACAAATGACTTTTCTCATGATCCACCACATCAAAATCTGCCAACCAACCAATACGCCAGCGTTTTTAAGTCTAAAGTTCTTTATATTTGGAATTCTAACACTATTGACAATTTCCTTTCTATACACAAAGAAGGATTTGAGCGTGATCTAAATGCAGTATATCACTCTAAGTTTCCGGAACTATTTTTGGCTTTTGAAATTCCCTCCCGCGTATTTTTCATACAACGTTTCTAAGTGCGCATGCGTTACTACGTTGTCCTTGACATTTTATGAATGAAATCACGTGACGTAAACAAATCGTAGTAAATTGTTCCGTCAAATGGCATCATCAATGCCTTACATGCCCGTTATAGGCGCCATATGCACAGCAAGACGATTAAAAGGTGATTGGAGAGTAGTAAGCCATATATTTGATGGTTTAGTTATGAAATGTGTGCTCCAATCTATTGAAACTGGGGAAACTACTACCAGATTTACACATGAAATAACTGAAAAGTCCAGCAGCAGTTATGGAGATTTGACTGATTTTCTCAGACAAGTAGCTGGTATTAGTGAAGAGGACTTGAGCTTCTTGGATGAACCATTTGAAGTTGATGAAAACACCCTTCTTGGCGAAGCTGTTTATGCGCCTGGTGAAAGTTCTTCTAGAGGGATGATTGGCCCTGTCGAAAAGGAAAACCAGCCACCAAAGAGATTTAAACCTGCCACTGATACTGACATTAATCAGCTTAAAGCCCAAAATACAGAAATTACTACCGACAGACAAACAAAATGGGCTGTTAAACTGTTGAAAGGTATTTAAATATTCTTGCCAGTTCAACATATTTTTCATAAATCATCATAATATATGATCTCGTTGTGAGTGATATAAAGGCTCGTATATCACGATTTGAGATTCATGTGTGTAGTAATTAATCACGAAGTCCGAATTTGTTCAGTCATATCACAGCGGTCAGTTCACCTACTCATAGGTTTCAAGATTTCTCACATTAGTACTCCCCACAACATACTCTCCAAGCAACTGGCTGCTTTTCCACATAAACTGTAAGCCCATTGGTGAAAGAAGAATGACACTTGTCACACTCAGAGTAACTTTTGTTAAAAGTCGGAAAGAATGTTAGCCAAACTGGGATTCGAACTCGCAACCTCTGCATTGAGAACCTGCATTAATACAGACTGAGCTACCGGGACTTGGACATTTGGAATATATAGGGAATATTATGTTGCGGTAGAGATATCGAATTGAATATTGTTACTATGAGGGGCATGGACAATTTATATCTCGCGAGACTGAAGTTTGAGATAGACATTAAATTGCCCATGTCGTGAGTAGACAATATCCAAAATTGGATTTCACTACTGAAATATAATTTTCCTGTTAGATCATATACCTTATACAACTTTTAAGACAGAATAAAGATAACAATTTATACAATTTCTTTTATTCTAAATAACGAAATAACTAAATGTACACATAAAATAAAATTTCTGTGAATGTGAATGGTGTGATTCATATTTCAATGACGTGACATGATAATAAAAATTATGTCATTGACGTAACTATATAACTATATTTGGTTCGGTACTTTACCAAATCAAATACGGAATTTTAACCATTTTCCACATACATCTAATCTGTGACATTTGCAAAAGAAATCTTTTGTTATATTAAATGATGCAAAAGGAAGGAAATATGTACAAATAAATTATAATGAGGCCGATAAAACACATCACGGTCTTGACTCTCATGAGAACTACAAGAAACCACGGATGTATGAAACTGATGATGAACACTTTTTGGTACTAATTGTTAGTACATGGCTAGAGGACGAACAGCGAAGATCCTGATAATACGCGATATGATCTGAATCTTCTCTGGTCGCACAGCCTAAGGTAGGCTTCCATACATGTGGTTTTGGCTCTAATAAACTTTAACTCTTATACATACGCTTTCTGACGACTTTGCTGCAAAAGATACTTAATATAACATTAATTGTGACACAACGAGAAATTGCTCATACTGAGCCATATTGATTTTTAATAAAAGAAAATGTCCAAAACAGTGAAAACACTAACTAACAGTAACTTTTCTTCATAATTTAAGATTGGATGATGGAAGCCGAGTATGGTCATCAGGATTTTGAATGGCTCCCTACTGATGCACTTGACACTCTCCTTGAACGCTTCTATGCTTCGGTGCAGACCAAAGATGGAAAGAGTTATTCAAAATCAGCGTTAGTTGGAATCCGTGCTGGTATAAATAGGCACTTGACGACACCTCCAATCAGTAGATTGATCAACATAATGAATGACAGAGACTTTCAGTCATCAAATCAGGTCCTTACTGGACTGGTGAAGGTGCTGAAAAGAGAAGGGAAATATATTAGCTCCCATAAAGAACCAATTGAGCAGGCAGATATGAATAAATTGTATGAATGTGGTGTTTTCAGTGAAGACGGGCCAAAAACACTACAAAATAAAGTTCTATTTGAAGTTATAAATCAATTTGGTAGGCGTGGTAAGGAAGGTTTACGCCAGTTGCAAAAGAAATCTTTTGTCATATTAAATGATGCAAAAGGCAGGAAATATGTACAAATGGCATATAACGAGGCCGATAAAACACATCACGGTCTTGACTCTCGTGAAAACTACAAGAAACCAAGGATGTATGAAACGGATGATAGATACTGTCCAGTTCGGTCGTTTGAAAAGTACATGAGCAAATTAAATACTAAATGCCCAGACTTTTTTCAAAAACCTTTAGAATGTGTTTCTCCAATTAAAGAGATATGGTATGCAGCACGTTCATTAGGTGTAAATACGCTATCTACTTTTATGGGGCGCATGTCTCAAGAAGCCAATCTAAGCCGGAAATATACAAATCACTGTATTCGTGCATATACTTCAACTACACTATTTACAAAAGGTTTTAGTAACAGGGCTATTATGTCAGTCACTGGGCACAGAAATGAAAATAGCCTTACCTCTTATATTAAACCATCTGAAGATGAAAGGGCAGCACTTAGTCGAGCTCTCTGTCATTCAGCCACTCTGCATCAGGTTCATGAACACACAACTTTTGCTGACAACACTCGCCCATCCACTGTCGTTGATATCACTTCCCCACCCACTCTCACCGACAGTGTTTCTCATTCGAACATTGTTGATATGAATGTTTTAAAGCATGAAGCAATTATGAACATGTTCACTGGTTCAATCTCCAACAGCACTATCAATGTTAACATGTATCCAAAGTAGAAAATTTAAAAAAGTGTTCGAAACATGTGTTTCCCTTCTTTTGGGAGTCAAGGTCGATCTCGCCGTTGCTATTTTTAACTCTTGCATCATTCGTTATAGTATTCAACCATGGGTTGAACTAGTTATGTAAATATAATGTACATTGACTGTAAATTAAATTAAACTGATTACAAAATGTTTTGTTAGTTTAAAAAATCCGTGAATATTGCAAAAACAAATACAATGGGGAGTAAACTGTAAATATAGAATAGCCGCCATCACGTGATGTTATCAAGGGAAGTAACGTCATGTTTGAACAGAACATAGTTCCCCCTAAGTCGTATCCCTTTAAGTTATTAAAAATGTGCTAGAATTGAAATAGATCTCATTTTGAGTGATATACCGGCTCGTATATCACGATGTGTTGTTCAGGTGTGTATAAATTATTCACTCAGGCCATTCGGCCTTCGTGATTAATTACTACACACCTGAACTCCCCATCGTGATATACGAGCCGGTATATCACTCAAAATGAGATCTATTTCCTAAATTTGCAGATGGCCTGACGTCACAATTTTCAACATTCCGCAGCGAAAGATTATTCAAACGACCATTTTAAACATGGTATAACAAATATATTTTATACTTCTTTCGAAAACGTACAAATAAATACCGTATTTAATATGAATAATATTATTTTTGGAAATAAAATGCTTAAGGTAGAACGCGCCTCTAAAAATAATATTCGAATTTCCTCACAAAATATTGCATCACCATAGGAGTAAAATGACGTTGCGTTATGCGTATATATCAAAGTCAATACAACTATAAATAGATCACAGTGAATAAAACTGGACACTCGAGAATACGATGTTTTCACTATTTTCTTTAATGTGAACAGCTTTTTACTTGACAGCTACAGATGAAAAAAGACACAATTGTATATATAGTTGATCCAGGTTTATGGATATATTCTACTTAAAATATGTATAAGATATTAAATCCACGAATTAAGGATGACAGATTTACACTTAGTCAACTTGCCCTTCATGAAGTAGTTTTAATGAACGAATCCCATACATTTGTGACGAGTCAAACTATACTTTCCAACCGTTTCTGTCGTTTTCCTTTAGGGTATATATTCATAATTCGCCTTACAACAATACAATGCGATCTCAAATAAAGAAACGCGCAATGCGTTGTTGGATACCGTGAACAACAGTATAGAAATGTGGATTCGGTTAGTTGAAAAATAGTTGAACTCATTTTGAAAATAGAGAACGAGTATAAATTTGCGTTACAAAGATACAATGACGTCTCAATTATAAAAACGTGCGATGCGTAGCGGGATACCGTGAACAACAGTGTAGACATTTGGATTCGGTTAGTTTAACAATATTTGAACTCATTTTGAAAAGAACGAGCTTAATAACAAGTAAACTATAACATATCCAACTCCTTTTTTTCCATTCCTTAATCGGGTAGGTATTGTCTTATTTAATTATTCCCTCTAGAAGATCCAAACAAAACTTAGGAACATATTGTCTGCGCCATAAATCTTTCCTTGAACCGGAAGTCTGGTGGTATACAGTACACTATACAGCTATTCGAAACAAAATGGCCGAAAAACAGTATTATGGGGTTTGAGATTCGAGATGTGAAAAATAGTAAGATTGTACTCGTTGTATTATCTGCTTTCGTGTCTACGTACGAGTAACCTTTAGCCATACTTAGCTCGAGCCTTCACACGTATCACTGTTTTTTGTACAGATTTTAGTTATGTCTCAGTTTGTGTCAGCCTCTCCCTCATATTAGGTTATGGTTCATAGTTTGTTTCGGAAAAGGAGTGGTTTTATCCCTTGTCTTTCGCCCCTTTGTTTTTTCATGTTATGATTTATACAATATTAAATACATTTAAATCCATTTTTTAAATCCCAATTACGTTTTAATCCTGCCCCGAATACAACATATCTGAAGCAGCCAAACAGCTTTAAAATGCTTGACAATCACATCTATATAAGATGATCAGTATACACTTCCGCATGATTAAATTGGTATTAATTATGTTCAGGATTATAAAGCTTGAAGATATGACAAATAAGCGTTGAGTAAAACACAGGTGAACACGTCAATCATTTACTTGTAACTCATTAGCAAATATGTATAAAGTGCCATTTCAAAACGGAGGATCTGTGAGTTTCAAACACATACGAACATTATCCCTTTCTTTCATGCGTTAACTTACAGCAGACTAATATGCTTTGCAAATATCTATTATACCTGCAACGTTCAACATTATTATTAAAACAATATACCAAATTTGGATCTATTTCGTCTACCTGAGATCTCACTCTTGATTTGAATGATAAGGAAAAGATAAACAAGAGGGCCAAGATGGCCCTAAATTGATCATCTGAGTGATAGTAAATTAATAGCAAATTTTAAACTGCAAATATCTGGGATTATTTAATCAGGAGTGCAAATGAAACTGCAAGGAGTTGGTTGACACGTTTAAAGAAATAGCCATTTTAAAGGATATTTGTATCTTAAAATCGAACAACAACTTTTATAAGAATGGAATAATAAAGTTTTGTAATTGTTTCACTTTTCTGATGCCGCCCTGCTGCCCTGTTTTTCAAAGAAATCACTATGGATGAAAAGCTTGTGTAGAGGGTTACTCAAGAAATATTTCTATCAAATAATCTTGCAATTGGACAAGCAGATTATGGAGGAAAAGGATTTTTTAAAATTTGGATATTTTTCTCAACTTCACAAGTTCTGATGACGCAGCAACTAAAGTTTTACACATAAAGTAAGTCAATTTACTCCTTTTGTGATGACGCATGGTTGCTATGATTTTTCAACCAACCAATACGGCTTGAACAAATTAATTAAAGGATCACTAAAGTAAGATTCCTTTTCAATTTTCTTAAAATCAGACAAGCACTTTCCTAAAAAGGGAATTTTCAAATTTTGTCATTTTGCCCCTTTTCTGAAGCCGTCTAACTGCCAAATTTATCGACCAATCAGTGTGGTTTGAACACTTTTTGTAGAAGGTCGCTCAAGCACATATCTATCAAATTATACTGGAATCGGACAAGTATATTCAGAGGAGAAGATTTTTAAACTGTTTAAACGACGGACAGAAAGTGCTCAGAATAGATGGTGCTTAAAGGTTTACTTATATTAAGCTGTAGCAGTTCAATCATTGGATGTAGTTGAAGATGTTCAACTATCAATATTTACATCACTGTCCCACAATATCAATCTTGTTTGCGCAAACGTCAGGGTTGTTACTCTTAAATTGTTGGAGTTTAACGCAATTTCAACTGTAATGTTGCGGCCAGTTTACATTACGGCATAAGGATCGGGTTATTATTAATGGGTTATACTATGCTTTGGCATCAACTTACCTATCCCCGATCGTTCGTCATCAGACTCATCAGACTCATCAGACTCATCAGACTCATCTTCTTTATGTCCGGAATCAGCTGAAAAGTCTGGAGGATATAAAAAAGATATACAATATAGCATGTCTATACCAATAATCCGAATCCTCTCCATAGGGAAACTTAAAAGGAGATGAAACATACATAAACTAGAGCTGTCACAAAATTGCTTTCATTGAACTAAAACACAAGCAAACTAACCCGTTCCCTTATGCAGATGTATTTCGACGCCTCCATAGCAGAATACTTCTGAAAACACAGAGTTAGAAAGAACCAAGATGTCAATGATGGTCAGAATGTAAGCTTTCAATTATCTTACGATGTAAATACAAGGAAAACGAATAAAGCACCCTCGTGTTCATATTATTCTGCAAATCAGACTAATTTGAACATGCTTTGTAGAGGGTTATGCATGGAACATTTGTGCCAAATTATTTTTAAATCGGGCCTAAATCCGTCTACTGGCGGCCATGTTCTTTAAGGGATCAGAATAATGTGAGCAATCTTGAAAGAGGGTACACCAAGGAACATTTGTGCCAAATCATTTTTCAAATCGGGCCAGTACTTTTGGACTAGAATATTGTTTAAGCTTTCACTATATTGTATATAAACATATATGGAAAACAAGCACCGCTCACTGGCCGCCATGTTTTACCACGGATCAGAATCATTTGAACAGTATTGAAAGAGATTAACCCAATGAACATTTGTTCCAATTTATTTCGTATGAGAAGTCGTTTGAAGGAACATGTTAACAGTAGGACATACATACGCCGACGACGAAGATGGACGACGGACGTCAGACGGGGAGTGATCACAAAAACTCACATTGTGCACTTCGTTCAAAGGTTAGGTAAACATTACTCATAATGAGCATATTTTCAATTTACTAAAATGTTTTAAAATTGTTAACCTTTTTTTCAGAAATGTTTCGATTCTTGCCAAGATATTGTAAATACGTTTATCTATCATGTTTAGCCAATGCTGCATTAATCATATGTACCTTATGTCCCAGTAGTATACAAACAGTCAGCTATCCAACATCACTGGTTTTTAAGTTGGGAAAATGCCCCAAAACGTTATAGGTCATTACTCCGTCAACATTATTCAGATTATATTTAACCTCTGTTTATATTGATGGATTGTTTGGTGTTTTTGCAGCTTTCAACGGTGTTTCCCAGGTAAGTTATCGGTACTGCTGCTCCATTAATTCTTACACGAACCAGTCAGACATAACGCTAACCAGCGCAACCCTGAGAGCTATTGAGCATTTTATTCATGATTATATAATTATGCGTATTTCGCAGGGTTGTTCCAAGACAAACTTCTTTTAATTTAAATTTCACGTTTATTTTGTTATTATTTAGAAAGGTGTTTCACTCGTTTCATATCAATTGGGATAAAATGCAGTTTAAAACCAAATGTTCTAATAATTAAATAATACTTGCACAAAACCACACATAGTTGCAGGTTTATCGTTCAAATCTAGATAAGAGTTTGTTGTTTGTGTTTTATCATGTTTGTGCATAATTAATCAGTGCTTTGTTGCATTCTTGTTGAATTGTATAAATATATTTATTAACTCTTTTTGAGTAGGTTATTGTTCTAACTAATTGTTTATTATCTTCATTAACAGGTAACTCTGTTTGCAATTCTTATATCATTTTAACTGGACTTTTTCCTATACGTATCGGTATTTTATGGAGTTATTTTTTCTGTATATCATATAAGGACGTAGAAGTTTCAAAGTCGTAGAATGTTTTGTACGGATGTGAAGTCAAATAACTGGCCAAAACATTGTATTCGTTAATCATATCAATCATTATAGACTATTAAATTATCATTACAGTGTAAAAAGAGTTGTTCCAAATAAGCTAAATGTTAACGTTATTGGCAGTCATTTCTTTCTTAATGTGTTCCATGAAGATAATATTTCTTTTAAACATATTTGTTTAGGACAAATGTTGGCTATAACAGTTTCACTAAATCTACATTGGAAGAGTAAATTTACCGCATCTGTGTTTAATGTTTAATGTGTAAAGATGTTTCATACACAAGTATTTCGATTTTCTAAATAAAGCTTCACTCAACTTGCCTTTGATCATTTAAGGTTCCGCAATAAATAAAAAATGAGCATTATCATAAGCCAGTCAATTATTGTTTAAGTTCGCTTTTTATTGATATAGACGTGCGGTATAATTTTCACACACCTAAATTCTTACGAATCAAGTAAATTTTAGATTTGAAGGAGATGCCAAGGTAATTGTGATATAATCCCTTATATACAGTACACATACAATATCAGTTCAAGTAGACATAAATGATAACTAAAACCCTATAGTGGTTAACATGTCATATAGCTTTAATCAAAACCATTCAGCCATGCCTGAGATATAACATGGGACTGAGGGACGGACAATGCCAAACCAATAATCAATATGCCTTCGGGGCAAAGCATGGCGGATATGGTTTTCGACCAATCAACATAAGGCTTGAAGATATCTAGAGGGCTACCCAAAAAACATTTCTACAATTCTATTTGGAAATCAGATATATGTCATACTTTCTAAAGATTTATAAAGTTCTGACTATAGCCCTGTAGATCGTTATAACATATTAAATTATCAATACATTTTATAAATGATTTGTTCCAAATAACTTAAAAGTTAAAGTAATAGGCAGTCATTTTCTTCTTGATGTGTTCCATGAAGATAATATTTCTTTTAAAAAATATATTTTTAGGACAAATACTGCCTATATCAGTTTCGCTTAATTTACATTTAAAGAGTGAATTTCTTCAATGTGTGTTGTACGAATTAAATACAATTAAGATTTGATGGAGATGACAAGGGTATTGTGATATAATCCATTATAATCAGTACATCAACTATATATAACTGTCTGACAATACCCTATATTCGTTAACATGTATATATCTTTAATCAAAACATTAGATATGACTTGGGACTGCGGTACGGGCACAGCCAAACCATGAATCGATATACCTTCGGCGTTGGATCATAAGGCAAAGCATGGCAGCCATGGTTTCGGACCATTAAACATAAGGCTTGAAGTTATCTCATAAAAGGGCTACCCAAAAATCATTTTTGCAATACTATTTGAAAATCAGATATCTGTCATACTTTCTAAAGATTTATAAACTTTTGACTATAGCCCTGTAGATCAAAATTGCCCACCTTCCGGCTGCAATGTCTCCTTACCAATCATCTTGACTTGAATAATCTGATAGAGGTTCACCCATTGAACATTTATACACAACTATTAGAAAATCAGCCATATACTGTCTAAGTTATCATTTTAAAGTTTTAAAGTTATCATTATAGCCAGTGCCATATAAGGTGAAGCAGCCCCGCATCCTGGCTGCCATGAATTTCGACCAATCAACATGACTGAAAAGAATAGGCTAGAAGGTAACCTAAGGGGCATTTCTGCAAAATAATTTGACAATTGGCCAACCCGTTTGGAAGTATAAGAATGTTAGAGTAAATTTGCAACACAGACAGGTATGACCAATAAATGCAAAGTTTGACGGACAGACAGCAGAGAAAAAAATCACTAAGTGTCTCCCCGTCTTGCTTGAACTAGATATGATTGAGATGAATGTTTTGATGACCTTTCATGAAGATTTTAATAAAAATGTGGCGTCAATTGTGTTCTAAAAGGTTTTGACCAAGTGATCTAGTTGTGTAACTCAACTTGACAAGGATATGATGGAGTATAATGTTCTGATGACCACTTACAATCATTTCACAAACAACAGGGACATGAGGTCCTTGATTACTTACTAAAATGTCCAGGGATTTTGATGGAAAACAACACAAAGGAATGGCTGATTAGTGCCAAATAAATTAAGAATATATTTCACGGAACCCTCAGAACAGCACAAAGACGGGTTATGATCTGGCTCAATGTTATATTTTAAGACAAAATGAAAACACTATGCATAAAGACTGAGAAAAATATACTTTTTGAAAAATATTTTCAAAAGCCCCATGTATGAGATATTTCAAGATTATATGTATATATAAAGGAAATGGGTTCCCGGATATGCTGCTTTTTAAATCGCTTCAGGAAAGACATAGAAATGTTAAAGCGAAATTTTGATCAAAGGAGAGAACAACCATTTCTTTGAAAGGTGATTTTTTCAGTGTCTCTTTTTCTAAAGATAATCGTTGTGTGTTTCAGAGAATTTGTTTACTGTAAATATTTGCACATGTTTGACAAACTGATCATTGGGTTTGACGAAACAGATTACACTGAAATTATAAACAAGACCTCGGGCTAAGGGTGTCTCGCCACTCTAGGAAAACCAGATATTAAATGATATCAATATGCACAAAAGAAGTAAAGTCGATAAAACATAAAGAAGTAGGTGTCTGTCAATGCATTCTTAAAGACATGTCATGATAAATAATAAACTTACTACATGTATATATATATTAATATGTTTATTCACATATGACATATAGACTGATCAACAATACTGCATTACATTGTAAGTAATTGCAATAATTATGCTTGTGTTTTAATTTCATGAAGATTGAATATCTAAAATGAATTCTAGTGACCTAGTTTTTGACCTCTCATGACCTAGTTTTGAAGTTAATAGTGATATGTTTGAGACAAGAGTTCTGATAAGCTTTCATGAATAATAAATGAAACATGTCGCCTCTACACTAAAAGTAAAACCAAGGATAAGTTACATAACCAAGGTCAAGTTCTGCCAAACTATGCAACAAAACATCTGACAAAGTTTTAGAAACATTTCAGCAGGGGTTGTTGATATATAACCAATGTAATTTTTGAGATTAGATTACCTAACCAAGGTCAAGTTCTACCGAGTTATGACTTGACCTTGACAAGTTTGACGTCGAATGATGTCACATTACCAAACAATACATCTGACAAAGTTTCAGAAAAATTCTAGCAGGTGTTGCTGAAATATAGTTATTTGTAAATGTTGCCGCCGCCACCGATGACGCTTGAACAGTGACTGCGTTGTCTCACTCCACTATCGTGTGCGAATTAAAAAGGCAATACAGTAACGCACAGTTGTCTCTGAAATATCTGCTGGTTCTTATTGTTTAACATTGGAGTAGCATTAAGCATTGTAAACGAGAAACATTTTTATAGATTATCAATCTCTTTACAGTAGCATTTTGAGTTAAAAGTCTTGACGCATTTGCCGTTGACAACTTCTGAAAACAATGTGGCAAAAGGACCACTTGCCCATGATGTGCAATTTTCCCTTTTGCAGCAATTTCCAACTATATACATTAATTAAACTCCGGCTTATTGAGATTTTTATTTTATTTTACGTCAACATTGTCGAATTCATCTGCTGCAGGTGTTGATATATGTTGAAATGGGTTTTAAGTTTAGCACCTTTCCTGATGTAAACAATTTGATGTCTGTGACTAATCTGAATACATTGTTTATATAAGGGACAAAATAAAATGTTTTGATTTTGTCTCAAGTTGTGTCTGTCCAATCCTCATTTTTGGTTATGATTTAAAGTTTAAAATAGTGGTTTTATCACTTGTCTTTCTCCCCTTTGATTTTGCATGTTATGATTTATACCATATTTAATACATTTAAATCATTTTTAAATCTTATTTATGTTTTAATACTTTCCCGAATACAACAAATTTGCAGCAGCCAAACAGCTTTAAAAAGCTTGACATTCTCACCTATATAATATGATCAGTACCCACTTCCGCATGATTAAAATGGTATTAATTATGTTTACGATTATAAAGTTTAAAAATATGACTAATAAGCATTGAGTAAAACAACTGGTGAACCTGTCAATTATTTACTTGTTACTTATTAGTAAATATGTATAATTTGCAGATTCAAAACTGAGGATCTGTTTAATTTCAAACACATAAAGATAAACGAGAGGGCCCATATGGCCCTTAATCGATCACCTGTGTGATAGTAAATTAGTAGCACATATCTGAGAAATATTTGATAAAGAATGCAAGTTAAACTGCAAGGAGTGGACACTGTTAAGGAAACAGCTATTTTAAAAGTCATTTGTATCTTGAAATCTAAAAACAACTTTGATAAGAATAGTATTAAAGAGTTTTGACATTTTGATACTTTCCTGATGCCGCCATGCTGCCCTGTTTTTCAACAAATTCAAAATAGTTTAACAATTCTTTCCGTAAAAGAACATTTCTATCAAATTATGTTGCAATCAATCGGAAAAGCAGATTATGGAGGAAAAGGATTTTTAAAATTTGGGTATTTTTCTCAAGTTCTGATGCTGCAGCAACCAAAGTTATACACAGAATGTAAGCATTTGAACAATTTTAAAAGAGGACCACAAGTTGAAATTGGTCAAGTGGAATAATAGGAGTTGTCATTGTAGCTTAAAGTTCATTTACCCTTTTTTTGTGACGCCTGGTTGCTATAATTTTGTAACAAATCAATACGGCTTGAACAAATTAGGTAGAGGATCACTGAAGTAAGATTCCTGTTCAATTTTGTAAAATCAGACAAGCACTTTCATAAATACTTTTCTGATGCCATCTGACTGCGTTGTTTTTCAACCAATCAGTATGGCTTGAACAATATTTGTAGAGGGTCACCAAAGGAACATTTCGACCAAATTATATTTGAATCGGAGAAGCAGATTTGGAGGAGAAGAATTTTAAGGTTTTCAAATATTCCCTCATTTCTGATGCCTGACGGACGACGGACGAATGACGGACGACGCACGGACAACGAACAAAGAGTGATCAGAATAGATCACATTAAGCCTTCAGCTGAGGTGATCTAAAATGGTGCTTAAAAGTTTACTTATATTGAGCTGGAGCAGTTGAATCATTAGGTGTATATGCTATGATGTCTTCGTACGTGTAACCTTAAGGCGTACTTAGTTCGAGCCTTCACACGTATCACTGTGTTTTGTACAGCTTTTAGTTATGTCACACGTTGTGTTTGGTCCAAACTCATTTTTGGTTATGGTTAACAGTTTGTTTCGAAAAAGTAGTGGTCTTATCCCTTGTCCTCCCCTTTGATTTTGCATATTTTGATTTATACCATATGTAATACATCTAATTCCATTTTTAAATTTCAATTATGTTTTAATATGTTCCCGAATGCAACAAATCTGAAGCAGCCAAACAGTTTTGAAAAGGTTGAAAATCTCATCTATATAAGATGATCAGTATCCACTCCACATGCTTTAATTGGAAGTATTTATGTTAAGGATTACAAAGCTTGAAAATATGACTTATAAGCGTTGAATAAAACAACTGGTGAACATGTCAATCATTTACTTGTAACTTATTAGTAAATTGCAGATTCAAAACTGAGGATCTGTGAATATCAAACACATGTGAACATTATCTTTTTCCTTCATGCGTTTTTTTCCTACAGCAGACTAATATGTTTTGAAAATATCTACAATGAAATATTAAACATATTTACATATGGAGTTATAACACCTGAAGACTTCGACTTTATTGTTGAAACAATAGACCAAATTTGAAACTACTTCGCCTCGACTTTATTGTTGAAACAATAGACCAAATTTGAAACTACTTCGCCTAGATGAGATATATTTCTTGATTTGAGTAATAAGGAAAAGATAAACAAGGGGGCCAAAATGGTCCTAAATCGATCACCTGAGTGATAGTAAATTAGTAGCAAATATTTAACTGCAAAAGAAATAGCCATTTTAAAGTTCATTTGTATCTTGAAATCTAAAAACAACTATAATAATAGTGGAATTCTAAAGTTTTGTCATTTTTCCACTTTCCTGATGCCGCCTTGCTGCCCCTTTCTTCAACGAAATCAATATGGCTTAAACAATTTGTAGAGGGTCACTCAAGGAACAATTCTACCTTATTATCTTGCAATCGGACAAGCAGATTATGGAGAAAAGGATTTGTAATATATAGGTATTTTTGACAGGTTCTGATGCCGCAGCAACCAAAGTTATACACAGAATGTTAGTTTTTTAATAGTTTTGAAACTATATTTAGAACAACAAAGGAACATTCCTGTGAAGTCAAGTTGAAATTGGTCAAGTGGAATGATAGCAGTTGTTATTTGAAGCTAAACGTTAAATTTATTCCTTTTGTTTATGACGCCTGGTTGCTATGATTTTGTAACCAATCTATACGGCTTGAACAAATTAAGTAAAGGATCACTAAAGTAAGATTCCTTTTCAATTTTGTTAAAATCAGACAAGCACTTTCATGAAAAAAATAAAGTAATTTTGCTCCTTTTCTAATGCCGCCTGACTGCCATGTTTTTCGACCGATCAGTATGGCTTAAACATTTTTTGTAGAGGGTCACCTAAGAAATATTTCTAACAAGTTATAATGGAATCGAAGAAGCAGATTCGAGGAGAAGATTTTAAACTGTTCACATGTTTTCCCCTTTTTGATGCCGCAGCAACCAAAGTTTTCATGGGAATTTAAATATTTGAACGATTTCAAAGAGGACCATCAATGAAACCTGAGATGTTTTGTGGAAATTGTTCAGATGGTTTAGGAGGAGATGATGTTTACATCTAAACTTTTTCAACGGACGACGAACGACAAACGACGGACGACGGACGGACGACGGACAGAGAGTGATCAGAATGAAACACCTTGCACCTTCGGCTCAGATGATCTAAACATTTGTTTGCCTATATCGAGCTGTAGCAGATGAACCTTTTTGTGTAATTAAAGATGTTCACCAAATATCAAAATGTACACCTCTGTCCCACAATATCATATAAGAAATACAAGCTTCGCCTGCTGCTGGCCATGTTCTTTAACGGATCGGAATAATGTGAGCAATCTTGAAAGAGGGTACACCAATGAACATGTGTGCTAAATCATTTTTCAAATCGGTCCAGTACTTTTGGACCTGAATATTGTTTAAGCTTTCACTACATTGTATATATGCATATAAGGAAAAAAGCACCGCCCACTGGCGGCCATGCTTTTTAACGGATCAGAATTATTTGAACATTATTGAAAGAGAGTAACCTTAGGAACATGTGTACCAATTGATTTCGGAGGATTAGTCGTTTGAAGGAAAATGATAACAGGCGGACGTACATATTGCAACGACGAAGACGGACGACGGACGTCAGACAGGGTGTGATCACAAAGGTTAGGTAAACAATACCCATAATGAGCAATTTTTCACTTTTTCTAGAATGTTTTAAAGTTGTATATCTTCTTTTTCAAAAACGTTTCGATTCTTGTCAAGACCTTTCAAAGCAGTTTGTTGCATTTCTGTTTGATGTGGGAACGATTTACAGGGACATTGTGTTGATTACGCCTAAACAGATGTTATCCATACGTTTATCTTCCATGTTTAACCAATGCTTTATTAGGCATATGTACTTTATGTCCCAGCAGTATACAAACCATCACCTTTCGAACATCAACGATTTTTAAGTTGAGGAAACGCCAAAAAAAGTTATAGGTCTTTAGCCTGTCAACATTATTCAGATTATATTGCTGGATTGTTTGTTGTTTTACGCCACTTTAAACAAATGTTCATTTTTATCACGGTGTTTCCCGGGTAAGTTAACGGTACTGCTGGTTCCTTAATCCTTACACCAGCCAGTCAGACGTAACGCTAATTAGCGCAATCCTGAGAGCCAAAGAGGATTGTATTCATTATTATTTAATTATGCGTAAATCCCAGTGTTGTTCCAAGACAAACGCCTTTTGATTAAAATGTCACGTTTATTTTGTTATTATTTAGAAAGGAGTTTCACTCGCTCAATATCATTTGGAATAAATGCAGTTCCAGACCGAATGTTGTAATGTTTAAATAATACTAGCACAAAACAACATATATTTGAAGGTTGTAGTTCAAACAAAGACAAGAGTTTGTTTGTATGTGTTTTACCATGTATGCACATAATTAGTGTTTTGGTGTATTCTAGTTGAATTGTATATAGATATTTATTAACTCTTTTTGATTATGTTATTTTTCTAACTAATTGTTTATTATCTTCATCAACTGGTAACCGTGTTTGCAATTCTTGTATGATTTTAACTGGACTATTTCCTATGCATATTGGTATTTAATGAAGTCATTGTATTGTATATGATATACAAACGTAAAAGTTTCAAAGTCGTAGAATGTTTTATACGGAAGTCAAATATCTGGCCGAAACCAATTGTTATAAAATATTAAATTATCATCACATTTTATAAATCAGCTGTTCCAAATAACTTAAATGTTAAAGTAATTGGCAGTAATTTGTTATGCCTCCGGAATCTCCGATTCGGTGGGCATCTAGTTTTTGGCCTGTCTGCACGTCTGTCTGCACGTCTGCACGTCTGTCTGTCTGCACGAAAAAAACTTTAACCTTGACCACTTATTTTGAACCATAACAGGTACGGCTACCATATTTCACATGTGTATTTCTTGTGACATGACCTTTCTGTCAGTACCAAACTTTTTGTCCTTGCGACCTTGACCTTTGACCTAGATTTTGCCATACTCGAAAAAAACTTTAACCTTGGCCATTACTTTTGAACCATAACAGGTACGGCTACCATATTTCACATGTGTATTTCTTGTGACATGACCTTTTTGTCAGTACCGACATTTTTTACCTTGCGATATTGACCTTTGACCTAGATGTTGCCATTCTCGAAAACAACTTTAACCTTGGCCATGACTTTTGAACCTTAACAGATACGGCTACCATATTTCACATGTGTATTCCTTGTGACATGACCTTTCTGTCAGTACCAACATTTTTGACCTTGCAACTTTGACCTTTGACCTACATGTTGCCATTCTCAAAACAAACTTTAACCTTCACCACTACTTTTGAACCATAAAAGGTAAGGCTGCCATATTTCACATGTGTATACCTTGTGACATGACCTTTCTGTCAGTACCAACATTTTTCACCTTGCGACCTTGACCTTTGACCTAGATGTTGCCATTCTCGAAAAAAACCTTTAACCTTGACCACTTCTTTTGAACCATAACAGGTACGGCTACCATATTTCACATGTGTATATCTTGTGACATGACCATTCTGTTAGTACCAACATTTTTCACCTTGCGACCTTGACCTTTGACCTAGAATTTGCCATTCTCGAAAAAAACTTTTACCTTGACCACCTCTTTTGAACCATAACAGGTACGGCTACCATATTTCACATGTGTATTCCTTGTGACATGACCTTTCTGTCAGTACCAACATTTTTGACCTGGCGACCTTGACCTTTGACCTAGATGTTGCCATTCGGGGGCATCAGTGTTTCAAAAACACATCTTGTTTCTTTATGTGTTCCATGAAGATATTTCTTTTAAAATATATATTTTTATGACAAATATTGCCTATATCAATTTCGATAAATTTACATTTGAAGAATAAATGTCATCCACCTGTGTATACCAATTAAGTAAAATGAAGATTTGATAGAGATGAACATGTTTTTGTGATATAATCCATTATATACAGTACAAATACAATATCAGTTCAACTAGACATAACTGTCTGACACTAACCTGTATTGGTTTACATGTCCATATAGCTTTAATCAAAAACATCCAGCCATGCCTTACATATGACTTGGACTGAGGGACGGGCAATGCTAACTCAATAATGAATCTGCCTTCGGCGTTGGATAATAAGGCAAAAGCAGGGCGGCCATGATGTTCGACAAATCAACCTAAGGCTTGAAGTTATCTCATAAAGAGAGCTATATGTCATACTTTCTAAAGATATATAAACTTTGGACATGTAGATCAAAATTACCTACCCCCTGGCTGCAATGTTTATCAATCAACTTGACTTGAAGAAAATGATAGAGGTTCACCAAATGAACATTTCTACAAAACTATTAGAAAATCAGCTATATATTGTCTAAGTAGAGGTTTTTTTAAAGTTATAATTATAGCCACTGTCATATAAGGCAAAGCAGCCCCGCACCCTGGCGGTCATGAAATTTGACCAATCAACAGGACTTGAAGCAATAGGATAGATGGTCACCTTATGCATATTTCTGAAAACAAAGTAACAATTGGCCAATCCGTTTGGAAGTAGAAGAATTTTAAAGTGAATTTGCAACACAGAAAGTTATGACCAATCAATGCAAAGTTTGACGAACAGACAACAGAGAAGTGATCCCTAACGGTCTCCCAATCTTGCGGGCAGACCACATTACATGTGGAATCTAGACCGAGTGACTTTGTTTTTGACGCCATATGACCCAGTTTTGAACTTGAACCGGATATGAATGAGATGAATGTTCTGACGCCTTTATATAACAATTTGATTAAAAATATGGCGTCAATTGTGTTCTAAAATGTTACGGACACGTGATCTAGTTTTGTGACACAACTTGACTAGGATTTGATGGAGTAGAATGTTCTGATGACCCCTTACACATCTTTTAAAAACAACAGGGACATGAGGCTCTGGAGTACTTACTTAAATGTCCAGGAATGTTGATGTAAAACAGCACTAGAAGGCTATGAAGAATGTTCTGATTTCTGTTTGCAAATGCCAGTAATTTGTAAACTAGAATTAAGTATAATCGGGAACTGACTCTTACCATGATTGATTGATTGATTACAGCTTTACATTATGTTCAATTGTATTTCAGTTCACCTAACATGTTTTCCTTGGCTTTCTAGAAATAATTATCTGTACAACATGCTTTCCCAGGCACCTGGCTGACTTTTCTCATATCTATTTAGCGCATTGGTGAAAGGCGTTTAGTAACAGTGACTTTCGGCAATCATTGGACAAATTGAATGGACTTACGGCCTTGTAATACAATCAAATTATTTTAACTATTTACCTGAAATGCTGCTTTAAATCACTTGAGGAAAGAAATAGAAAGGTTAAAGCGAAAGTTTTATCAAATGATAAAACAACCATTTCTTTGAAAAGTGATTTTTTCCAGTTTCTTTTTTTCTACAGATGATATTTAAGTTTGTTTGCTTCATAGGAATGAATCGTTATGTGTATTAGAGAATCTTTGTACTGTTAATATGTGCACATGTTGACAAATTGACTGAAATTACAAACAAGACCTCGGACTGAGGGTGTAGCGACCTTTTAGGAAAATAAGTCAATAAAAGATAAAGAAGAAGGTGTCTGTCGATGCATTGTTAAAGACATGTCATAATAAATAATAAACTCACTACATGTATATATATCTTAAAATGATCAATAATACTACATTACATCGTAAGTAATTGCAATCATTATTATTGTGTTTAAATTTAATGAAGATTGAATATCAAAAATAAATTCTAGTGACCTAGTTTTTGACCTCTGATGATTTAGTTTTGAACTTAATAGAGATGTGTTTGAGTCAAGTGATCTGATAAGCTTTCCTGAATAATTGACCTTAGTAATTTTGACGTTAAATGATGAATACAAATGTTTTGGTAATCTTTCATGACTTTTAGAGTGTTTACAAGGTTATTGGAACATTTGACTTAGTGACCAATTGTTTGACCTACTCCATTACCCGGTTTTGAACTTGACCAAGATGTGATATGATAACTTGAACAATGAATGAAAAGTGTGGTTTCTAGAATGTTCACAAGGTTATTCTAACATATGACCGAGGGACCCAGTTTTTGACCCCTCATAACCTATTAGTGAACCTGACCTAGATTGGATGCATATACATCTAGTGGTTGAATTTCGTAAAGAATGAATGAATGGTGTTTTAAGGCACGTCGACAACTAAGGTAACTTTGGGCGCTTAATTATTTACTTACTGTAAATGATGAAATCATTAAAATTTAAACATAAATAACCAGTTTATTAGACAAAACAATCAAACATGATGTATGCGATACTTAACATTTAATATAAAACAACATGTAAGCCAATGTAAAAAAGGATTTAGGCAACCAAGCCAAACATTACTATGTAATACATAATAATGCGTAAAGAATGAATGAAAGAGACGTCTATAATGTTCAAAAGATTATGACATGAAAGTCATAAATTACAACACTTGATACAATTCACCATCAGGGTTTACAGCTAGCGCTTTTCGAACTTCGCCCGTCAAAAGTCTTTATGTAGAAGCCAATTGACCATCCTTATATTGACGCCGACGAGATATGCAGTATTTTTTAAGACTGAAGTATAATCCTTCAAATCCCACTCATAGAGTTGTTTATAACCCTTTATACAAGGAATTATTCTTAAAGAAGGCACGGGTTATACCACCCTTTGGTATCCGTTAGGGTCTAGAAGTCGCTAAGCTTCAGGAGATTTCAGATACTCCACCTTGGACTCTAAATAGTCCATCATTCATTTATGATCTTGCTACCGATAAAAATCCCTGCACAGATCCTATTGTTTTTAAATCTAAGTATATGGAAATTAAAAATACATATTTTTAGTTTGAGCGTATTTAGTTTAATCTTATTTATTTTAGATCGATTGCAAAACAAGTTTGAAGCTTATATTAATCACGCTCGATGTCTGCTTCCTGGATACTTAAAAAGTACTCGCGCCGTTGGAGTGGAAATATTCCAAAGGCAGAACCCGCTCATCACGGGATTCGAACCCGGGACCTTCGGTACAAGTGGCCGACGGTCTACCTCTGTACCATTTGTCTTCCACGTATTTATACAGATTGTTCTAAGGATGACGAAAGAGCAGCTGCTGCCGCAGTTCCTGATAACGATGTGATAACATTTCTGTTGCTCGATAATGTTTCTTTATTTTCTAATGAGTTAAAGGCAATTAATTTGGCTTTGGACCATATTGAATCCGAAGGTTATTGGTGGTATATTATCTTTACTATGTAGGCTCTTCAGAATGACAACATAGTTAACCCTATTATTGTTAACCTTCTTTCTAAGCTATCAAGTATTTGTACAACATCATATGTAATATTTTGCTGGATTCCCAGTCGTCATATGGGCATTCACATTCACAGGGCTGCAAATTCTGCTCTTTCAAAAGAAACATTACCTTTGTAAAATACCTTATTTTGATTTTAAACCGTTAATCAATGTTTTGATTCATGATGATTGGCAATGTGACTGGAATGATCAAGTTAATAATAAACTCCACTCAGTTAAGCCTCTGCTTGGTGCGTGGTTGTCAGCATTGAGATCATTTCGTCGTGACGAAACTTGCCCGTGTACGCATTGGACAGGCATGGTTAACGCATGCATAGTTATTGAAAGGAGAGGAAGCTCCTCAATGTATTCCAAGATTTACTCAACTTTCAGTTCAGCACATTCTTCTTGATTGTGCGGATTTCGCCCAAACACGTAAAATACTCAATGCTCAAAGTATGCGTCGGCTCTTTCAAACCAGAACTTGTATTTGAATTCCTAAGGGAAATTAATATTTGTAATTAGTTATGGCGATGTCTTGCCTTGCTTTTGCATTTGAATTGATTTTACTGATCCTGTTTTACATTTTCTCATATACTTTTTATCTTTATGTTAAGTAACACATACTCGTTGTTAATGTTCCAATATCACATAACTTTTCGACATTTACAGTTGTTAACGAATAGGTGCCCAAATTGACCTTAGATGTCAACGGGCTTTATATTATATTCATTCATTCAGAATAGGATTCAAACATTAGACCTAGTGACCTAGTTCTTGAAACCCCAAGACCAGTTTAAAACTTGACAGAGACTTGATGGAGAAAATTATTGTGATTAAATATCATGAAGATATAATATCAAAAGTGAACCGTAGATTGTTCACTAGGTTATTCTAACAATTGAACTCGTGATCTAGTTTTGAACTTGACCGAGATTTGATGGAGATAATTGTTCTGATAATATTTCATGAACAATAAATGAAAAAAGTTGCTTCTACAGTCAAAGTAAACCAGGGTAATGTTTTGGCAAACTATGACCTTGACCTTTGTAATGTTGTTGTTGAATGATAGAAACAACTGTTTTGATCAACTTTCATGAAGATTAAATATAAAATGTAGCCTCTACAGTCAAAGTTAACCAAAATTAGGTCTTGAGGTTAAATTATATAACCAAGGACAAGTGTTGCCAAAATATGACCTTGAAATTGAACATTTAGACGGTGAATGATGACCCATGACCAAAAAATACATCTAACAAAGTTTCAGAAAGGTTCAATGAGAAGTTGCTGATATATAACCAATGTTAAGTTACCTTATAAAGGTCAAGTTCTGCCAAATTATGACCTTGACCTAGAAATAATTTGACGTTGAATGATGTTCCATGACCCACCAATACACCTGAAAAGTTTTCACATTACCAAACAATACATCTGACAAAGTGTTAGCAAATCTCCAGCAGGGTTTGCTGAGATATAGTTTTGTGTAAATGGCCGCCGCCGCCGTCGTATGACCCAACAATACATTTGACAAAGTTTTAGAAACAAATAAGCCGGGATTGCTGAGATACAACCAATGTTAAATTTTGAGGTAAAGTTACCTAACCAAGGTCAAGTTCTGCCAAATTATAACATTGACCTTAAACATGTTGATGTTGAAGGATGTCCCATGACACAACACAACATCTGACAAAGGTTAAGACAAATTCCAGCAGGGGTTGCTGAGATATAAACAAGTTTAAATTTTGAGGTTAAGTTTCCTAACTAAGATCAAGTTATGCCAAATTATTACCTTGACCTTGACGGTTCGACGTTGAATGATGTCAAATTACCAAACAATACATCTGACAAAGTTTCAGAAATATTCCAGCAGGGATTGCTGAGATATGGTTATTTGTTAAAGTGTCACCAGAGAAGTTATTATTGGCCGAACCCCGGTAGCTCAGTCGGTAGCGACGTGGGCTGTCAATCCAGGGGTTGTGAGTTCGAATCCCGGCTCGGCCAACTTTCTTTCCGACGATTGACAAAAGTCAATGCGACATGCGTCATTCGTCTTCCACCAATGGGCTAATGTATATGTGGATAAGCAGCCAGTTGCTTGGGAAGATTGTTGTGTGGAGTACTGGTGTGAGAAAACCAGGAAATGCATGAGTAGGTGAACTGGCCGCCGTGATATAACTGGGAAATCGTTGAAAACGGCGTTAAAGACTTTCAACCTTTTTCCATTTGCATTTTTAAGTTCAAACTGTTGACGCATTTGCTGCTTACAACTTCTGAAAACTCTGTGGCAAAAGGACCACTTGCTCATGATGTGCAATTTCTTCTCCTTTTGCAATTATATTTATTAATTAAACTTCGTTTTATGGAGATTTTATTTCATTTTACCTCAACATTGTCGAATTCATCTGCTGCAGGTTTGGTGTATGTTGGAAAGGGTTAAGTTTAGCTACTTTCCTGATGTAAATACCTTGATGACTGTGACTAATCTAATTGTTGGAATGATGTAATTGCTCAAAAATGATCAATATCTTCCTATCCAACAATATTTAAACTTTGCACCATTGTCTCCTTTGCTGGCTTTTAATTTGTATGACATGAAACGGCATCATTTGATTGCTTAATGAGTACAAGTGTCAACAACTGATTATGTATTTATACATATGACATATGTCATTTGTACAATATGGATCGTGAAGGATCTGGTCAGAGTGTGGAAATGAAAGGCTTTCAAGACTCATTGTTGATCAAGTTCCTTTTCCTGCTTTGTATTGCTCAATAAAAAAAGCTTTTGAAAAGGTTACAGGCAGTAAATAACTTTTTTCATGAACAGTTTACACTAGAAGCCTGAATAATTATGTGATAAGTATTTTGGGGAGACAACTCTGATGATTTTCTGCAACATAATGGTTTCGTGTATGATTTCTTAAGATTTTTATTTTTACCTGCTTCTTTCATCTCATGTTCCTGAGATTTTAACTCAGAACTCTTGTTAAACCAGAAGTTTTACCATTAAACCATAGTAAATTCCTTTAGAAGTAGTGCATGACAATATGTGTAATTCCAGTACCAGTATGTAAAATAAAGCAATATCATATTTTAACTTTTCTTATGTTTAGATAACATAATTTCACAGAAAGAAATGGAATTCAAAATATATTACACAGAAGAAAGAAACAGTTCATGATATCATTTTCCTACAGTGGAATCAAAAAGTTATATACGGTAAGGGACAAAATAAAATGTGTTTTAAGTTATGAATTTGAACAGGTTTGCGCTGTTTTTTGTATTTGCGTTTGATGCTGTTTTTGTGGTATTTCAGTTATATCAAGGGGACAGAACACTAATGTGAACTCACTGGGTGACTTATTTCTGACATAAATTATAAAATGCCTTTATGTTTTATGATACAGCCTTTTCTATTGAAGATCTGACCAAGTTTTCTTCATTTTTCAAACAAAGGTTTTTTGATTTCTTATTAAATTTAAAAACGAAATGATTCCTCTTTATCTGCGTTAATATTCAGCTTCTATGTACCGTATCTAAGTTTTTGTACAATGCCATGTTTCGTAGACGGACCTTGATCGGTGACCTTTTTATTTTGTATACGCTCTTCAATTTGAAGAGTTCTGTGGCATTATTGGTTGTTGTAATAGATATGTGCTACATCGAATGTAGTATGGGCATTAGCTGTAATGAATAAGCTGACTTGGCAGCAAAATCTGCTCTTTCACAAGATATCTTGCCCTTTAAAATACCTTATTCCGATTTTAACCCTTTAAGGATGTACTAAACTGAAAAGTGTATTTTTCATAATATTTAACTTTTGTTGTAACATTGTTTTTTTGAAAGTTTGATGTATACGAAATAAAAAAGGTAGGGTAGTTGGCTTTATTTTTTGCTAGATCAATTTATGAAAGCCTTATGATATGCATTTGTTTGCTATTTTAGCACATGAAAAAAAGACAAGTTTTCACGCAAATTGCCAATATTTGAAAGATGATATGCTAATTGTTTGTCTTCGTGTGGTTTAAATCTCATTCTGAAGTTATTTTATCCATGTCTTTGGAAGTTCATGTGATACGTTGTAATTAAACCTAAAAAATATACACATTTTTTCCTTAATGAGAACCCATATTTGTCAGGTGTAAGAATAGACAAATTTAAAACATTGAAATAAGGGAAAAACATATTTATAATATTTAACTTTCATTTATCAAAATTTAAAAAGAAATAAAAAAAGGTAGGGTAGTTGGCTTTATTTTTTGCTAGATCAATTTATGAAAGCCTTATGATATGCATTTTTTTGCTATTTTAGCACATGAAAAAAAGACAAGTTTTCACGCAAATTGCCAATTTTTGAAAGATGATATGCTAATTGTTTGTCTTCGTGTGGTTTAAATCTCATTCTGAATTTATTTTATCCATGTCTTTGGAAGTTCATGTGATACGTTGTAATTAAACCTAAAAAATATACACATTTTTTCCTTAATGAGAACCCATATTTGTCAGGTGTAAGAATAGACAAATTTAAAACATTGAAATAAGCGAAAAACATATTTATAATATTTAACTTTCATTTATCAAAATTTAAAAAGAAAAGTCTATGTCATTGGGCAAAATTTTCAGTTTTCCTTGTCTGAATGGCTAAAAAAAAAAAAAATATGAATAGATATATTTATTTATTTTTCAAACATATCTTGAAATGTCATAAAAAATATCCAATATTTTTTACTTTTTTTCTAAACAATATGATACTATACAAGTTTTAGATTAACATTGATATATATCGACTTTAATATGTATTTTTTTCACAGTTATATTTCTTAATCAAACATGGCTACTGGACAGCGGCTCACGAAAAATTGGAAGGCCAACAAAATCAGAAGAGTTAATAACAATGTAATTTTTTTTTTTTAAATTTCAACTTCTCAGTTCAATACATCCTTAATACACGTTTTACTATACGATGATTGGCAAAGTGATTGATAATAAACTCTACTCAATCAAGCCAGCAATTTGTGAGTGGCTGCCTGCTTTACGATCCTTTTGCCGAGAAGCAATTGTTCTTGCTCATTTACGCATTGGACACACATGGTTTACTCATGCATACTTACTGAAAGCTGAGGAAGCACCTCAATGTATTCCATGTTTTAAACAACTTTCAGTACAGCACATTCTTCTGGGATGTGCTGACCTCGCCCCAATACGTGATAGATTTTTCAAGGTTCAAAGTATGCGTCAGCTCTTTGAGTCTGTCAAACCTGAACTTTTATTTGATTTCCTAAGGGAAATTAATATTTTTAATAAAATATGATTTTTTCTTAAATCGTGCTTTTGCACATTCATTACTTTTACTGATCCTGTTCCACATTTTCTCAGATATTGTTTATCTTTATGTTAAGTATTGCATAGTAATGTTTGGCTTGTTTGCCTAAATCCTTTTTTACATTGGCTTACATGTTGTTTTATATTAACTGCTAAGTATCGCATACATCATGTTTGATTGTTTTGTCTAATAAACTGGTTATTTATGTTTCAATTTGAATTAGTTCATCATTTACAGTAAGTAAATTATTAAGCGCCCAACATGACCTTAGTTGTCGACGGGCCTTAAAACACCATTAATTCATTCATTAATTTATACCTTAACACAATGATGCCCTAATGCTGGTCATACTTTCTTATTTTGACAAAGAGTAGCTCATAGAAAAAGCTACGTTTCCGTTTAAATCCTACAATGTAACACAACTAATTTCAGATTAAAGGCATATCATTTGAATGATTGGTACATTGACCGTAATTGTGTTTCTCTTGATACATTAACTGCATTATATAGATAAAAGTCAATAAAACTATATATAGATATATATCAAAGTCAATAAAACTATAAATAGATCACAGTCAATACAACTTGACACTCGAGGATACGATATTTTAACTGTTTTCTTGAATGTGAGCAGCTTTTGACTTGACAGCTACAGAGGAAAACAGACGCAACTGTATATATAATTGGTCCAGGTTTAAGGATATATTCTACTCAAAATATGGATAAGAAATTATATTCACAAAAAAAGGATGACAGGTATACAATTTGTCGACTTGCCCTTCATGAAGTACTTTTAATGAACGAATCCCACACATTTGTGACAAGTCAAACTATCCTTTCCAACCGTTTCTGGCGTTTTCCTTTATTGTGTATATTCATCATTTGCGTAACAATAATACAAAGATGCGCCCATATAGAAACGCGCGATGCGTTGTGGGATACCGTGAAAAACAGTATAAAAATTTAGATTCGGTAAGTTGAAAAATATTTGAACTAATTTTAAAAAAAAGAGAACGAGTGTAATAACCAGACAATTATAGCATATCCGACTCCTTTTTAATCATTCCTTCTATCGAGTAGGTATAGTTTTATTTAATTATTCCCTATAGAAGTATTTGTTTTGTTTTGTCTAGTGGTATACAGTACACTATACAGCTGTTCTGAGCAAAGTGACCGAAAAAAGTATTATGGGGTTTGAGATTTGAGATGTGAAAATTGGTAAGATTGTAATGATATCTCGTTGTTTTATCTCTTATGATGCCTTCGTACGTGTAACCTATAGGCATACTTTGCTCGAGCCTTCATACGTATCATTGTGTCTCGTACAGCTTTTAGTTATGTTTCAGATTGTGTCTGCCCCACCCTCATGTTTGGTTATGGTTTACAGTCTGTTTCGGAAAAGTAGTAGTTTTATCCCTTGTCTTCCCCCCTTTTGTTTGCATGTTATAATTTATACAATATTAAATACATTTAAATTCATTTTTTAAATCGAAATCCGTTTAAATTCCCGAAGACAACAAATCTGCAGCAGCCAAACAGCTTTAAAAAGCTTGACAATCTCACCTATATTATATGATCAGAACCCACTTCCTCATGATTAACATGGTATTGATTATGTTTAGGATTATAAAGCTTGAATATATTACTAATACGCGTTTAGTAAAACAACTGATGAAAATGTCAATCATTTACTTGTTACTTATAAGTAAATATGTATAAATTGCAGATTCAGAACTGAGAATCTGTGAATTTCGAACACATGTGAACATTATCTCTTTCCTTCATAAGTTAACTTACAGCAACTTAAAGGTCATTTGTACCTTGAAATCTAACAACAACTTTAATAAGAATGGAATTATAAAGTTTTGTCATTTGGCCACTTTCCTGATGTCGCATTGCTGCCCTGTTTTTTAAAGAAATCATTACGGCTTGAAAAGTGTTTGTAGAGAGTGACTCAAAGGGAAATTTCTACAAATGATCTAACCTAAAATTTGGGTACTTTTCTGAAGTTCTTATGCCACAGCAATCAAAGTTCTACAAAGTTTCCCTCGTGCAAATGTTTTTCGACGTCTCCATAGCAAAATACTTTTGAAAGCACTGAGTTAATTTAAAAGAAACAAATGGACCATGATGTTCAGAATTTAAATCAATAATCTTACGGTATGCATACAAGGAAAACGATTTAATTTTAACATGCTTTGTACAGGGTTACGCATGGAACATTTGTGCCAAGTTATTTACAAATCGGGCCAGACATGATGATTGTTTAAGTTTTCCGTGTATATATTTATATACATATATAAGTAACACAAGCTCCGCCTACAGGCCGCAATATTCTTCAACGTATCGGAATCGTGTGGGAATTCTTCAAAGAAGGTTTTAGAGCAACTTGGCTATTGCCTTTAATCTTATGAACATTTTCTAATAAATTAACATGTTGCATATATTTTGAAAATGAGTTTGCATCATCACTCTGTATTAAGCAACTAGTCTTTAAACCAGCAAATTGCAATACGTAATCTGATCGTAATTGCTATTAATTTACACATATCTTAAAGTCGATTATCGTAGAGTGTAAGCCTTGTGCATTTGCGGATCTAGTTATAGCCTTTCGTGCAGGTATTTATTTATTGATTTACTCAAAGAGTAATTGAACAGCCAGTTGAAGTGGAATTACTGACCTGGTTCTCTTACAGGTTCATCTACATCAGCGACCTTTGTTTCCAATCGTTCCGTAAGGGAATTCAAATCTCCAACTACAATGTAAATAACATATTTAACAGAACAGATACGATCATCTGTTTTAGTAAAAAATGAACAAAGTGCACCCAATTTTAATAACCATAGACATTTACCAGTTTTGGCGGGGCTTTAATTTTTGCTAAATTGGTGCTTGTCATCGATTCCGCCAAACACAAACACAAACTGCCCCCAATCATCGTATACATCGTGCAGTATATTCGTAAATCGTTTTCTCCCGATATGTGTGGAGGTATTCAAGTATGATATTTACAGTGGATTTGTGAGACAGCGGAAAGAAATTGTAAGCTATTCTGCATTGCAGGTAATGGATGTAATAGACAAATCAGAGGTACAATAAACAGTATTAATAAAAGATGGAAAGTTTCTTGAGATTCATAAACAAAGGTCAACATTGAAACTATTAAGGTTATGATATTAAAACGCACAACAAGACGCCTCTTACAAAAAGCCAACCACACCAATCAAACATATTCCATATTCCCGTTGAATAAAAGTAACCGTCGCACTTGCATGACAACATTGGCAAAGATAAAAGAATTAAAACACAAACAAAGTCAAAAATTATCCTTAACATCTTCGTCGAAATGAAACACATCGGATAAGACCTGGCTTTACTTAAGAGGCTCAATAAGAAATAAGAAAACAATCAGTTTTATAGCGACTTAAACAACGTTTAACAAATACGAAATTCTATGACAATACATGTGTTCAACCCGACCCGACGGACCTATAAAACAGCCTCTTACAGAGTTCATATATATTTATATACCATTAAAACATTATACGAAGGTATGATTAATTCTAAAGCGAATTACAACGGTTTCTTTCTGAAACAAGCTCAATATATCTTGATACCTTTTGTGAAACTGTTGAACAACTGTTTTCAAAACTTCTTGCTGAAGCTGAAAGCAAGCCGATTAAAAAAGGGCCAGATACGTGGCTTATCAAAAGACATCCCTGATTGCCTTATACCGGGATCACTCACACAGGATAGGTATGTCAGATTCAATTCAGTCCTCTTCATAAAAAATAAACAACCGCTCAAGTGGCATCACATAATATCTGCAGGTCGTTTTAAGATAGTGTTAATATTAGTGTAGTCAAAACGATTAGTTTAAATGGGGATGTTTTGTGTATTATGCACATAAAAGCATTTAACATATATTTGTATTTGTATAAACTACTTACCATTACCCTGGTTCTTTTCAAACTGAGATAATGTTGCCCTAACATCTTATATCTGTCGGAAAAGATTGTCAATATTCTCTGCGTCTTTTATTTTGCCTCTTAATACCCATACATGCCCATGTTATGCACACTTGTGAACTTTATTATGTATTGCTTCATTTCCAAGGATTCACTGATACCAAATTAGCAAATCTTTTACATTAAAGTGAATGGTATTCCATTGGGTTGATAAAATATATAAATTATGTTATATAGATGTTTTTTATAGACTACTAATAAACTTTCTTTAAATATGTTGGTATGCATACTGGTAATTATAATGAAGGCCTACAAAAAGAAACGCGACGGTGAAGGGGTCAGCACATAATATTTTAATTTCGTGGAATGATATAATGCTGACTTGTTAATCATTTTATAGAAATGTGTCATGACCCAAATAAAGGAAAGTGAAATATAAAAAGAAAATACCAATGGAACGTCTACTTTATCTGTAAATACATCTATGGTTTCCTTTATATGTAGGACTCATGTTTTTTTGCTAAACAGTAAAACATTAAACCAAGTTAATGGTGCACATACACTTGCTCTTTTCTACAAGTAGTTATACGTGCGTTCTAGATTAGTATATCAGTAAATTCAGGTATATGCATCATTTTTAAGATGACAGATTTAGAAATTTCCAATCAGCTGGTACAACACAATTTATTTAGCAAGGATATATGCCACACCCGCCCCCCCTCTTAGGGCTTTGACCTTTCTGGTATAAGCTTTCTTAAGGAAGTATTTAAAGAGATTTAAGTGGTATTTAATGATTTGTTTTGTTAACTTAAGCACCTTTTTCCATTTGAATGTGAAAATTGGTATTTCATTCTAATACATTGTTTTACTGATACGATGCATAGTGCATCGACTTGAACGAGTATATTCTAATTTATCTAAACTTTGCTTCATTGTTACTTGTACCTATGTTTAACTTATTGTTTAAGTTTCAATTAGTTTCATAATTGTTAATTATATTGCGCCCTCAAAATGATATTTGCAGTTGACGGGCCTTAAAACAACATACATTTATTAATCCATTCGAGGCAGGTCTGACAGAGTTTATTGTATTTAGACTTAAAATGTCTTTAAAGTAAATTGACACGATAACTCACGAATCATCTTTAATTATTAAGGATATGTATAAGGCGCATTGGCGTCGTGATCACTGTTTATCAAATTAGTTTTGGAAGAGAGAAAACACATAATTTCTTCAAGTTTTACAAAAGCGCACAAAGTGGCCAGGTGTATCCAAGGATTCATAAACGGGTGTTCTCCGAGAAACAAGTGGCCTATAGGAATCATTACAGATGTGTATCCATGTGCGGACGGACATGTGATAAAAGTAAAGATCAATATCAATCGTGCAGAAGATTATAAACCCAAATACTATGTCATACCAATTGACAAGATTGTGGCTCGTTCTTTTCAATTGTTACCAATATATGCCTAATTGAGATGCAGTTGCCGGCCTGAGCTCTACAATATCTCGGGTTACGGTTAGAGTTACTGTGCGTGTTTGAAAAGCTAGTAAAGCCAACATGAATATGCAGACTGGGGGTGTTATTCCGAGCAATAATATTTTATTCGCATGCACCATGTCGGCCATTGTACGTTCTCTTTCGAATATCGCCAATATATCATCTTTCAACGGATTATCTAAATATTCACACAGATTCGAAAGTTTGGATTTGTCAACCACAGAAGGATTAGCTAGCAAAAGATCACGTAACAACTTTGCATCTTTCATATATAAAACAGTAAAGGTCTATATCCCACTGTCCAATATCCATTGGAGAGCCGGATTTATGGTAGAGCGTTTCTCTGTGACGTTTTGATAAATCCAACTTCTGTGGTAAATCTTCCAGACTTTTGAGGAATATCTCAACGGTCCAATCATCATCGCTGGTACGTTCGGGTTTCTGACGTTGGATATGTTCTACGGTAATTCTGCGAAAGGACTCTTGACATCCGTCGATAAAGCTTGGTATCAGCCTTATTCCTGTGAACAATTCCCCTGTGACAATAAATCAAACGAACAATTGACACAAGGCATCAAAGAAGCCGTAACATTGTATTCCCCATGAGGAAATAAATCAAGTACAATTAAAACCAGAATCGTTCAACCATGACTGCACTGTGCCGGATACGAATATACAATGTACTCATAAGATGATAACACATACTTACAACATGAACCTGAGGTGTAGGTCCAGGTAGATACACAATTAAAAGATGAAGTATGAGTACATTTTGTGTTAGGCAGAGACTGGAGTATTAGGCAAGGTTTCGCTTTTAAATAAATGATTTAGAGTAAAACCAATCATAAAAATACATATACAAGACATAAATTGGATTTGAATCGACAAGTGCTTACGATTGATTTGTATGTGTACAAGCTTTGTATCTCAAACTCTCAAAATCAACATGCACACATCCGTATCGACTGTACGCCCTACTATGTTAAGTATTCTGGAAATACATTCTAAAATACAGAAACACTGTTTTACCTTGTGTCATGGTTTTATACACCGATGCACGTAAAGGTAGTGTGCCAGTAAAACACGTATTTAAAGAGATTGCATTTAGTAGCGAGTTCGAGGTAAGAAAACTAAAAGTTAAAGATTTAAAAGCATATGTGGACAAATAAATACAGATAATTCAAACATACATAGATAGTGTTACGAGACATTTGCAAAACAATATATTTGTTATTCCTATCATAAATGATGGAACCTAAATCTTAACAAGAGCACCAAAATGGTACTGTATCGTTCGCCTAAGTATAATTATGACTATTCAATATCAAACCGATGTTGTCAACAGTGTGACCTTCATAGTGTGCATAAGGATGTATCTTTTATTTGGCATAATGAACTAGCCTAGAAAACGGGGTTCTATCTAGGAGCCCATGCCTTTCATAAAACGTTCATGTCAAATAAAAATTAAATAAAATGAATGCAATGTTCTGATACCTTTTAGTGTTTCTTCCCTCTCTTTCTTCTTCAATTCTTCAATTGCAAATTTTGCCCACCCTTTATAACTTGCTGCCTGTTCTTTAACGTTACCAATGTCCTTTCCAGTGATTGCTAACGGTGTATCTCTGACCTTTAAACGAGATGTTCATAAGGATTAAATAGAATTTAATTTTCGACAGATATGATTATCTTTAATAATCCATAATTGTATCTCTTCGGATGTACCTAAACATTCTGTAGGTAAAAGCTTTGTTCTAAGATCAGCCCTAGTATCATGGAAAATGTATTTCAGTTGTGTTACTTTATTTTAATTCAAATGCATCCTTAGGTTTGCATAGATGCGTAAGAATCTAATGAGGATTCAAGAAATAGTTAACTTTAAATAATTGTCAGTTATATGAAGAGAGTATAATTACTTTGATTGTGTATTTATCGAACGCACAAGTTGCCTTATTTGACGTTACACCTTGACGTGCAGGCCAAGTAGCATTGTATATGATGGTTTCGTCATTACATATGACCGACTAATATACCTATATATGAACCATGTTCCGCTAATTTCATTATTTTTATTTGTATTTAGAGTTGCTACCATCTTGCGCGCTAATGTATTTGTAGAGCATAAGCTTTTTAGCTGCCATTCGGTAGTGTACACGCTATCATGTACACTCATCTGACAGGTGCAAGTTATTAGAATAGACATATTTAGATACAATGGATTTCGGGTGCGATACCCTAGATCTTTCCGAAGAGACCGTTTGGTTGTGTAATGTGATCATTGTATAGCTCATTGTATAGTACTGATACAAGCGACACCTTTTTCCTGGAAAGAACCCGTACCTGACCTTTAGCTGTTTAGGAACCCTTTAAAACCATCTCAGAAAATGCCAAAACCTGGACCTCTGGAATGACAGTTCAGCGTGTTAATCACTGATTCAATAGGCCATACTTATGTACCCAAAGATAGCGGAAAGGTGTCACATATACATATATATCACACGTCATGAACACATCGTTACATAGAAAGTAATATTCCTCAAACTTATTCTGAATATATAACAAAGATAAATGTCTGTACCACGCACTGATGAAACCGTCGCATGTGTTATAGGTGTCATCACATGTATAAACAAAAGTGTCATATATCAAGGTAAAACTACCACACGTAATGTTGACTCCGCCACATGGAATGACAATTTTGCCACAAATAGTGATAACATCATCACATGTATTAATTGTGTCAGACATCAAAATAAAACATTTAATGTTGACTCTACCTCATTAATTGACGATTCTGTCACATATAACGACGAAACCATCATATGTATTAGAAGTGTCACCTCACGACCATCATATATATTATAAGTGTCACCTCACGTAAGAATAAATGTGTCACATATCAAGTTGAAATAACAACACGTAATGTTGACTCTAGCACATGGAATGACAATTCTGTCATATTAATATTAAAACTGTAACTTGTAATAGAAGTGTCGTCGCATGTATACATATAAGTGCCACACAGATCAAGGTTAAACTATCACACGTAATGTTGCCTTCATCACACCAGCTGACTTTTTTAGTCACATGTAATGATAGTACCGTCACATGTTTTAAGGATGCCATGACATGTATGAATAAGAATGTTAAATGTCAAGGCGAAAATACCACACGTGATGATGAATCCATCAACAGAATGACGCTTCTCTTACCTACATTGATGACAGCGTCACATAAATTAGTGGATCTCAACTCAGGTTTTAAAAAACACAGGTCACGATGAATGACAAGTCAGTCTCACATAATGATAATAAACAGGCACATGTGAAGTGTCATTGCATGTATATGGACATGTAATGGAAGTGTCGTTGCATGTATAGGCACATGAAAAAGAAGTGTCGTTGAATGTATAGGCACATATAAAAGAAGTGTCGTTGCATGTATAGGTGCATGTCATATAAGTGGGCACATGTACTATACGTGTCGTTGCATGTATAGGTGCATGTCATATAAGTGGGCACATGTACTATACGTGTCGTTGCATGTTTATGCACATGTAATAGAAGTGTCGTTTCATGTATAGGCACATGAAATAGAAGTATCGTTGCATGTATAGGCACATGTAATAGAAGTGTCGCTGCATGTATAGGCGCATGTAATAGAAGTGTCGTTGCATGTATAGGCACGTGTAATAAAAGTGTCGATGCATGTTTACATTAAAGCTTCTCATATAAGGGTTTGTCTACCTCACATAATGTTGAATCCATCACATATAATGACTTTTCTTCCCAATGTAATTATTATACCGTCACATGTTTAAATAAGAGGGTTCCATATCAAGGTAAAACGTCAAGTTTGACTGTACGTCAAGTTGTAACGTCACATAAGACATTTGCGGTGTTCCAAATGTACTATACAATGTGATTCAACTGTTATATATCAGATCAACTAATCATCGGAAAATCAATCTTCCGGACTAGCAAGCAGTGAAAACACAGATCTACTTGGTCCTGTACGCAGTCTGATCGGTGGCGTCTGCATTCGCAACTTTGTCAAACACAAATTCTAGAGGTCTATGGATAATGAAGACTATATTGTTATGAGCATACTATAATTGTGTAATCATATTATAAAAGCGCGATCTATCTTTTAATGTTCCGAACCTCAAATTTACAGTGGCGTGTTTCAAAGTGTTACAAATATGTTACCTTCTCAATCTTCCTCACACATTCTGCCTTGTCTGTCCCGATTTTATTTACGATGTCAACGCAGTAGTGATTCAAAGCATGTGCTGTCAATTGGAACCTTCTGGAGTGCATGACTTCGTTTATTGCATACCGTCCCTTCGAATAGTGTCAAAAAGATATAATGTTATTTAATTAGACACTCGTGCAGTTTTGCCGACACAAAGTTTAATTATCTAAAAGTCAGTACGCTAGTTATATATGTCAGTTTTAAATCAATCATTATTTAAAGAGGAACAATGTGTTACTTGTCAATTTTGATTAGGACATTGTAATGTGATAATGGTTGGAGTTCATCCCTAAGTCTGAGGCAGACGATTTTGAAAACGTATAGGCACAACAACTAACATTATTTTTAAATTAACTTTTTTTTAAAAATGTTGTTGAAAAATATTTGTAAAACCATAAGAAGAGGAGAAATTGCTTATCATGAGCAATTTCACCTTTGACAATAATGTTTTCTAATATCTGTGGTATATGCTTCGAAATATTCGTCTGCAAATGAGAAATACTTTTAAGCCCACGATATATTATAAAACCAGTTCGTTTATTTGTTCTTTAACCCCGATTCGGTTGAAGGTATCCACTTGATACGATCACCCATGATATCTTACGAGGACTAACGTATTGATGGACAGGTCACTATTAAATACTACAGCGTTCTTTTTTCTACAGAGACATATATATCCGCTAAGATAGTTTGTCATTTATACTTATACAGGATGTTTGAATAAAATAAGTATGGCAGAAACATGGCTTTGCACATCATCTCGGTATGGTGAACACTTGCGGCCAGTAATATTAAAAGTCTTTAACCTATACAAGAGATATGTAACGGAAATAAAATAACGTTATATGACCGTTGACCCTTTAGTATGACATGCAAGAGGTAGTTGTAACATGCACACTTCAGTTCGATTCAATATGGTGAACATTTGTGGCGAGTTATATCTTGCCATTGAACCAATCTGGTTATAACATGTACAACGTATGTATGTGGTGAGTTTCTTGAAATTCCTTCAAGCGGTTCAAAAGTTATGGAGGAGACACGTTTTAATACAGACAAACGGAGAGAAAACAGACAAATCAAGAAAAAAAAACAATATGTCTCTCCAGTACATGGAGAGGAATAATGAATGAATGTATAGCAAATAATATAGACCAATATTAGTTTGCACGATCATGCAGGTTTACTTTTGTTTGTATTATTCTCAATTGTACTTTAAAGTCGTGAATACAAACGTACGCAGACTTTGTTTACATTCGCGTAAAGTTCAACACCACAAATAATAGTTTATCGCATAAGGTTCATTTGTCATATTTCCTCATTACATGTAATCAAGACTCCAATAATTACTTCAATATATGGAAGAAATTCCTTGTACAAATAATTTCTGAGCAAATTATAAGAATGTTGTGGACTTAAAAGTTTACTGAATAAAAAAAACCATGGTTGTGCTTTAAAAATAAGAGTATAACGAACTAAAAACTAAAGTAAATACCTGCCAGAAGATATTGTTGCTGTTGGTCATATTAACGGCAGATATGAGTCTCTGAAAACGTGTATTGTTGATTACAACCATGAGTAGGCATAGCAAATCTATATCAGACCCCGGCTTTCCTTCCAAATACTTATTCGGGAACATGTAACATTTTGAAATTTCCCAAGGATTATACAACCATTGTGTAATATCCGAGTTTTTGTAGCAGGGTAGGCTGTAACGATGGACCGATTCAATGTGTGACGTTATGTCATTGCAAATACGTGAGGGGCAGCCGCTGGCGTTACTTGAATTGCACCTGCCACATAGAGAACTATGTCTGAATTATGATGTGATGTCAAGATGGAACTTTGCAATTTCTTTTTCTACAAATGATTTAATAGCCTCTTCGGTGATCTCTATGACCCAAATCCCCTTAATCCAGTTCATCTTGTCGGATTTATTCCATTGATCAACGATGTCTGCGTCCGCCATCATTCCTAAAATATATGTTAAATGCATGGTTATGAAGAATTCATTCTACGATAATTCAATTGGCATACATTGAAATAGAAATTGCAACATCAATATCCATTGATGCTCAGCGTTTAATTTGTATATACACGTTGCTTACAACTATATATATATTAGATTAAACATGTAAGAACTCACGTAATAATATTAACGGCGTAAACAGGATGTTGTTTACGGTATGTTAACATAGTAAAACACTGAAAACAATATGGATGAAATGTACTAAGTCTTGAATAAATGAAAGAGTTCGATTTGGGCGAGAGATTGGTGTTCGAGACTTGGAACCAGGCTTCTCGGGTTCGACCGCTGCTTGCGCCGGTCATGGCGCAATGCTCTTGGACAAGGCACACATCCTATACTTGTACTGGTTTGTTTAGAAGGAATAAGTGTTCTGTCACTTTGATTTAAATAGAATAATGTTGTAAACGGGCTAAGCAAAATAATTGGTTGATGCGAGTATTAATTGGATATCGGAAAATGAAAAATATGCAGATAGCACAAATGATATAATAACTTGATTTATAAATGAACCCATTTCAAGTTTATGTAAGCACATGGTAGCCTATCAATCGAATTACAGCTATTTCACTTCTGGTATAAACCCGTTACAATACTCGAGCTACAAAACTTCTACACTGAACGACAGGATGATGTTTGAGATATTTAGTAATTGGAATGAACAGAAACACTCAAAATGTCATGCAATATAATTTAAAAATAAAAATGAAGGATGTGTAGTATCCTATTACGTATTAGTTCAGGTTGCTGTGAAATTATCTGCCCTGACTTGTTCACAATCAGATTAATTGTATATTTTCTATGGAATAGATAAGTGAAAAAATGTTAAGTACCCAAAGAAGACCTCATTTCAGAGCACTAGATAAGAAGAGTATCCTGATATGACTTAACATTTCAAACCCTATGTTATGGGTACTCAAAAGAATCGCCTTAGTAAGACGACTTATTTGAGTATTTACAACATAGGGCTTAGTTGATTCATGCGAAATATATTGTTGGGAAAATACCAAGGGTTGCTCCTTATTTAGTCCCCTTACAATATTATAGTTATGTACCGGAGAGAGAAAGAATACTTATTGATGCTGCCTATGTGACAAATCGTGTATTTCTAGGGTTTGTAAGGTGCTTTGATCAGACTGTTGTCAACCTTCGGAAAGAATGGCCTAATAGGGTTTTAAACTCATTATATTAGCTTTAGCCGATACCGACTGAGCTACCGCGGCTGAAAGTTGTGTACAGTCAAACCTTAACTTAACAACAGAAAACCATTAAAGTGTAAACAATCTGTTGACAATTTTGAAATTGAATGATGTCCTATGACAAAACAATACATCTGACAAAGTTTTAGAAAAAATTAAGCAGGGATTGCTGAGATACAACCACTGTTAAATTTTGAGCTAAAGTTACCTAACCAAGGTCAAGTTCTGCCAAATTATGACATTGACCTTAAACATGTTGACGTTGAAGGTTGTCCCATGACCCAACAAAACATCTGACAAAGGTTAAGACAAATTCCAGCAGGGGTTGCTGAGATATTAACAAGTTTAAGTTTTGAGGTTAAGTTTCCTAACTAAGATCAAATTATGCCAAAGTATTACATTGACCTTGACGGTTCGACGTTGAATGATGTAACATTACCAAAAAATACATCTGACAAAGTTTAAGAAAAGTCGCCGCCGCCACTGTCACCAGAAAAGTGGCTGCTATATCTCACTCAACAATCGTGGGCGAGACAAAAAGGCAATAACAGTAATTTAAATTTGTCTCTGATTTACCTGCTCCTTATTATTGGCCGAGCCCCGGTAGCTCAGTCGGTAGCGACGTGGGTTGTCAATCCAGGAGTCGTGAGTTCGAATCCCGGCTCGGCCAACTTTCTTTCCGACGATTGACAAAAGTCAATGCGACATGCGTCATTTGTCTTCTACCAATATCTCTCTATGTGGAAAAGCAGCCAGTTGCTTGGGAAGATTGTTGTGTGGAGTACTGATGTGAGAAAACCAGGAAATGCATGAGTAGGTGAACTGGCCGCCTCGATATAACTGATAAATTGTTGAAAACGGCGTTAAACCGCAATCAATCAATCCTTATTATTGTTTAACAGTGAAATAGCATTAAGCATTATAAACTAGAATCATTTTTTTAGACTTTCAACCTTTTTTCCATTTGCATTTTGAGTTAAAACTGTTGACGCATTTGCTGCTGACAACTTATGAAAACTCTGTGGCAAAAGGTCCACTTACTCATGATGTGCAATTTTTTCTCCTTTTGCAATTATATTTATTAATTAAACTACGGTTTTTGGAGATTTTATTTCATTTTACCTCAACATTGTCGAATTCATCTGCTGCAGGTTTGGTGTATGTTGGAAAGGGTAAAGTTTAGCCACTTTCCTGATGTAAATACCTTTATGACTGTGACTAATCTAATTGTTGGAATGATGTAATTGCTCAAAAATGATCAATATCTTCCTATCCAACAATAGTTAAACTTTGCATCATTGTCTCCTTTGCTGGCTTTTAATGTGTATGACATGAAACGGCATCAGTTGATTGCTTAATGAGTACAAGTGTCAACAACTGATTATGTATTTATACATATGACATATGTCATTTATACAATATGGATCGTGAAGGATCTGGTCAGAGTGAAAATGAAAGGCTCATCATTGTTGATCAAGTGCCTTTTCCTGCTTTGTATTGCTCAATAATAAAAGCTTTTGAAAAGGTTACAGGGAGTAAATAACGTTTTTCATGAACAGTTTACACTAGAAGCCTGGATAATTATGTGATAAGTATTTTGGGGAGACAACTCGGATGATTCTCTACAACATAATGGTTTCATGTATGATTTATTAAGATTTTTATTTTTACCTGCTTCTTTTCATCTCATGTTCCTGAGATTTTAACTCAGAACTCTTGTTAAACCAGAAGTTTTACCATTAAACTATAGTATATTCCTTTAGAAGTAGTGCATGACAATATGTGTAATTCCAGTACCAGTATGTAAAATAAAGCAATATCATATTTTAACTTTTCTTATGTTTAGATTACATAATTTCACAGAGAATAATGGAATTCAAAATATATTACACAGAAGAAAGAAACAGTTCATGATATAATTTTCCTACAGTGGAATCAAAAAGTTATATACGGTAAGAGACAATAAAAAGTGTGTTAAGTTATGAATTTGAACAGGTATGCGCTGATTTTTTTATTTGCGTTTGATGCTGTTTTTGTGGTATTTCAGTTATATCAAGGGGACAGAACACTAATGTGAACTCACTGGGTGAATTATTTCTGACATAAATTATAAAATGCCTTTATGTTTTATTATATAGCCTTTTCTATTGAAGATCTGACCAAGTTTTCTTCATTTTTCAAACAAAGGTTTTTTGATTTCTTATTAAATTTAAAAACGAAATGATTCCTCTTTATCTGCGTTAATATTCAGTTTCTATGTACCGTATTTAAGTTTTTGTACAATGCCCTGATTCGTAGACGGACCTTGATCGGTGACCTTTTTATTTTGTATACGCTCTTCAATTTGAAGAGTTCTGTGGCATTATTGGTTGTGATATATATGTGCTACATCGAATGTAGTATGGGCATTCGCAGTAATGAATAAGCTGACTTGTCAGCAAAATCTGCTCTTTCACAAGATATCTTGCCCTTTAAAATACCTTATTCCGATTTTAACCCTTTAAGGATGTACTAAACTGAAAAATGGATTTTTCATAATATTCAACTTTTGTTGTAACATTGGTTTTTTGAAAGTTTGATGTCTGTTGAATAAAAAAAAAAGGTAGGGTAGTTGGCTTTATTTTTTGCTAAATCAATTTATGAAAGCCTTATGATATGCATTTGTTTGCTATTTTAGCACATGAAAAAAAGACAAGTTTTCACGCAAATTGCCAATATTTGAAAGATGATATGCTAATTGTTTGTCTTCGTGTGGTTTAAATCTCATTCTGAAGTTATTTTATCCATATCTTTGGAAGTTCATGTGATACGTTGTAATTAAACCTAACAAATATACACATTTTTTCCCTAATGAGAACCCATATTTGTCAGGTGTAAAAATAGACAAAATTTAAACTTTGAAATAAGGGAAAAACATATTTATAATATTTAACTTTTTCTGAAACTTCTTCAGATTATTGCAATAACTATCATTTATCAAAATTTAAAAAGAAGAGTCTAGGTCATCGGTCAAAATTTTCAGTTTTTCTTGTCTGAATGGCTAAAAAATGTTAAAATATGAATAGATATTTATTTATTTTTCAAACGTATCTTCAAATGTCATAAACAAATCCCAATATTTTCTACTTTTTTTCTAAACAATATGATACTATACAAGTTCTAGATTGAAATTGATATATATAGACTTTAATATGTAATTTTTACCTAGTTATATCTCTTAATCAAACAAGGCTACTGGACAGCAGCTCACGAAAAATTGGAAGGCTCACGAAAAAATTAGTCCCTTTGTCTAAACCAAATTTAAACCACTTTTTTTTAAATTTTTAAGCATTATAAAAAGGTATAATGACTAAAAAGATTGTAATTGTCAACAAAATCAGAAGATTTAATAACAATGTAACTTTTTTTTTTTTTAAATTTCAACCTCTCAGTTCAATACATCCTTAATAAACGTTTTACTATACGATGATTGGCAAAGTGATTGAAATGAGCAAGTGAATAATAAACTCTACTCAATCAAGCCAGTACTTGGTGAGTGGCTGCCAGCTTTACGATCCTTTCGCCGAGAAGAAATTGTTCTTGCTCGTTTACGCATTGGACACACATGGTTAATTCATGCATACTTACTGAAAGCTGAGGAAGCACCTCAATGTATTCCATGTTTTAAACAACTTTCAGTACAGCACATTTTTTTGGGATGTGCTGACCTCGCCCCAATACGTAATAGATTTTTCAAGGTTCAAAGTATGCGTCAGCTCTTTGAGTCTGTCAAACCTTAACTTTTATTTGATTTCCTAAGGGAAATTAATATTTTTAATAAAATATGATTATTTCTTAAAGCGTGCTTTTGCACATTCATTACTTTGACTGATCCTGTTCCACATTTTCTCAGATATTGTTTATCTTTATGTTAAGTATTACATAGTAATGTTTGGCTTGGTTGCCTAAATCCTTTTTTACATTGGCTTACGTGTTGTTTTATATTAACTGTTAAGTATCGCATACATCATGTTTGATTATTTTGTCTAATAAACTAGTTATTTGTGTTTCAATTTTAATTATTTCATCATTGACAGTAAGTAAATTATTAAGCGCCCAACATGACCTTAGTTGTCGACGGGCCTTAAAACACCATTAATTCATTCATTAATTTATACCTTAACACAATGATGCCCTAATGCTGGTCATACTTTCTTATTTTGACAAAGAGTAGCTCATAGAAAAAGCTACGTTTCCGTTTAAATCCTACAATGTAACACAACTAATTTCAGATTAAAGACATATCATTTGAATTATTGGTACATTGACTGTAATTTTGTTTATCTTGCTACATTAACTGCATTATATAGATAAAAGTCAATACAACTATATATATATATATATATATATATATCAAAGTCAATAAAACTATATATATATATATATATATATATATCAAAGTCAATAAAACTATAAATAGATCACAGTCAATACAACTTGACACTCGAGGATACGATATTTTAACTGTTTTCTTGAATGTGAGCAGCTTTTGACTTGACAGCTACAGAGGAAAACAGACGCAATTGTATATATAATTGGTCCAGGTTTAAGGATATATTCTACTCAAAATATGGATAAGAAATTATATTCACAAAATAAGGATGACAGGTATACAATTTGTCGACTTGCCCTTCATAAAGTACTTTTAATGAACGAATCCCATACATTTGTGACGAGTCAAACTGCCTTTCCAACCATTTATGTCGTTTTCCTTTATTGTGTAAATTCATCATTTGCGTTACAATAATACAAAGATGCGCCCATATAGAAACGCGCGATGCGTTGTGGGATACCGTGAAAAACAGTATAGAAATTTAGATTCGGTAAGTTGAAAAATATTTGAACTAATTTAAAAAAAAAGAGAACAAGTGTAATAACCAGCAAATTATAACATATCCGACTCCTTTTTATCATTCTTTGATCGAGTAGGTATAGTTTTATTAAATTATTCCCTATAGAAGTATTTGTTTTGTTTTGTCTGATGGTATACAGTACACTATACAGCTGTTCTAAGCAACGTGACCGAAAAAAGTATTACGGGGTTTGAGACTTGAGATGTGAAAAATGGTAAGATTGTAATGATTTATCGTTGCTTTATCTCTTATGATGCCTTCGCACGTGTAACCTATAGGCATACTTTGCTCGAGCCTTCATACGTATCACTGTGTCTCATACCGCTTTTAGGTATGTTTTAGGTTATGGTTTACAGTCTGTTTCGGAAAAGTAATAGTTTTATACCCTGTCTTCTCCCCTCCTTTTGTTTGCATGTTATAATTTATACCATATTAAATACATTTAAATCCATTTTTTAAATCAAAATCCGTTTAAATTCCCGAAGACAACAAATCTGCAGCAGCCAAACAGCTTTAAAAAGCTTGACAATCTCACCTATATTATATGATTAGAACCCTCTTCCTCATGATTAACATGATATTAATTATGTTTAGGATTATAAAGCTTGAAGATATTACTAATACACGTTTAGTAAAACAACTGATGAACATGTCAATCATTTACATGTTACTTATAAGTAAATATGTATACATTGCAGATTCAGAACTGAGAATCTGTGAATTTCGAACACATGTGAACATTATCTCTTTCCTTCATAAGTTAACTTACAGCAACTTAAAGGTCATTTGTACCTTGAAATATAACAACAACTTTAATAAGAATGGAATTATAAAGTTTTGTCATTTTGCCACTTTCCTGATGTCACCTTGCTGCCCGGTTTTAAAAGAAATCTTTACGGCTTGAAAAGTGTTTGTAGAGAGTGACTCAAAGGGACATTTCTACCAAATGATCTAACCTAAAATTTGGGTACTTTTCTGAACTTCTTATGCCGCAGAAATCAAAGTTCTACAAAGTTTCCCTCGTGCAAATGTATTTCGACGTCTCCACAGCAAAATACTTTTGAAAACACTGAGTTTGAAAGAAACAAATGGATCATGATGGTCAGAATTTAAATCAATAATCTTACGGTATGCATACAAGGAAAACGAGCAAAGCCCCCGCGTTGTCATATTTATCAAGGAATCAGACATTTTTTAACATGCTTTGTACAAGGTTACGCATGGAACATTTGTGCCAAGCTATTTACAAATCGGGCCAGACAAGATGATTGTTTAAGTTTAAATTGTTCGTGTATATATGTATATACATACATATGTAGTACAAGCTTCGCTTACAGGCCGCAATATTCTTCAACGGATCGGAATCATGTGAGCATTCTTGAAAGAAGGTTTTAGAGCAACTTGGCAATTGCCTTTAATCTTATGAACATTTTCTAATAAATTAATATGTTGCATATATTTGGAAGATGACTTTGCATCATCACTCTGTATTAAGCAACTAGTCTTAAAACCAGCAAATTGCAATACGTAATCTGATCGTAATTGCTATTAATTTACACATATCTTAAAGTCGATTATCGTAGGGTGCCTTGTGCATTTGCGGATCTAGTTATAGCCTTTCGTGCAGACATTTATTTATTGATTTACTCAAAGAGTAATTGAACAGTCAGTTGAAGTGGAATTACTGACCTGGTTCTCTTACAGGATCATCTACATCAGCGGCCTTTGTTTCCAATCGTTCCATACGGGAATTCAAATCTCCAACTACAATGTAAATAGCATATTTAACAGAACAGATACGATCATCTGTTTTAGTAAAAAATGAACAAAGTGCACCAAATTTTAATAACCATAGAAATTTACCAGTTTTGGCGGGGCTTTAATTTTTGCTAAATTGGTGCTTGCCATCGATTCCGCCAAACACAAACACAAACTGCCCCAATCATTGTATACATCGTGCAGTATATTCGTAAATCGTTTTCTCCCGATATGTGTTGAGGTATTCATGTATGATATTTCCAGTGGATTTGTGAGACAGCGGAAAGAAATTGTAAGCATGCTGTTTAATAGCAGACAGTAACATTAGTACAGTAAAATAAAACACATTTTAAAACAAAAATACAAATATTTAAGCACACAGTGCTGTTGAAAATTTCTCATGTCGCACTTGCTTCTATTCATATTGAATATCCAGAGAAAATATATTACCATAATTCTCATTGGCTCTTCCTGTGGCACCTTCATCTGACTCTGTCATTACTGAAAAGGAGAAAAACAACACTACTGGAACAACATATATATTCAAAATGATATCGACATAGATGGGATAGTGTTTTTACGTTGTCAAAAGACCTTCTGTTTGATTGTGGCTTAACATACGCCTTGTCCATAGGCTCTACACTACGACCTTTGGCGGGTGTCAACATACTTAAATGTACATTCCTAAAAAGCGTTTGTCTGCATTTCAAGTATATCCGAAATATGAGTTTACTTCAAAGCAAATGTAAATACTTGTTTTATTAGGTTTTATAAGGTCTCTTTATAATGCTTTGTAGTAAAAGAAAAGTAGCTTAGTTGATGATTGCAAATGAGCATGCTCTTAGGAAAAGAGACCCGTTGGTTTTTGTGAACAGTGCCGATCCAGATATGTCCGTACACCCAGACAGTTAAGTCGAAATCTACAATGTCAGCAACTAACTTACAATATAAATGAGTTTTGAACATAGATACTTAATCAAATTAAGTATTTTTATAAAAAAATGTCCCACTGAATGTCTCTATTTATATATTACTTATATATAACTTAGTTAATAATCGCTCAATATACCTCCTTCTATGTATGTGTACCGCGCATTGCAGGTAATGGATGTAATAGACAAATCAGAGGTACAATAAACAATATTAATACACAATGGAAAGTTTCTTGAGATTCATAAACAAAGGTCAACAATGAAACTATTAAGGTTATGATATTAAAACGCACAACAAGATGCCTCTTACAAAAAGCCAACCACACCAATCAAACATATTCCATATTCCCGTTGAATAAAAGTAACCGTCGCACTTGAATGACAACATTGGCAAAGATAAAATAATTGAAACACAAAAAAAGTCAAATATAATCCTTAACATCTTCGTCGAAATGAAACACAACGGATAAGACCTAGCTTTACTTAAGAAGCTCAATAAGAAATGAGAAAGCAATCAGTTTTATAGCGACTTAAACAACGTTTAACAAATACGAAATACTATGACAATACATGTGTTCAACCCGACCCGACGGACCTATCAAACAGCCCCTTACCCAGTTCATATATATATATATATATATATATATATATATATATAGTAATTCGTTTCTGTAAAAGATACAAGATCATTTATTTTTGGTTTGATGCAAATGATTGTCATTAAACCCCAAAATGTGTTTATATTGATGTGTATATACACGTCATCATCGTGTGACATTCTAAATTGTTGTGAGCGATCATCGGTCGTCTAAAATGAATAATTGTAATTCTTCTCGATATGTTTGTATATCATGTCTGATTTTTGATTTGATAGCAATATTCCGAGCAGGTACGATTTTGTTTTATTTTATATAGCGAAACGCCATGTTGAAAAGTCATGAAAAATGTCACGTCTTCAATAAAATAATCAAGTATTGTGGTTAAAAATAACTATGGTAAATTAGGTCCGTTAAATTGTTTACGAGTGACGAACAAACGAGTGAAGAACTTCAAATTGTTTGTGAAGTTAGGTTGAAGAGTGACAAACTGCTGGGAAGTAAGTTTGAAGATCGACTAATTGACGAATGACGAACTGTTGCTGCTTCATTAATTTAGTCAATTATTCAACTCGTCAATTTGGTTGACGAATTGATGAAACAAATATTTTTCTGAAAACTTTATTTATGTCTTTTAGATAATGTTCTTGGACGTTTTGATTGCAAATTATGCCCCATTTCAAATGTCATGGCCATCAGACATTCAAAAGAGCTTCGTCAAGTTCGTCAATTCGTCATTTCGTCAATGTGGTGGACGAATTGACGAAACAGTATTTTTTGAAAACTAAATTACTGTCTTTTATATACTGTATCTAGACGTATTGAATGCAACAAAAGTCCGGTTTTAAATTGCATGGCATTCAGAAGAGCTTCGTATATTTTTGTCAAGTCGTCAATTAGTTAATTTGGTTCACGAATTGACGAAAATGATATTATTCTAAAATCTTTATTTGTACTTTAGATAATTTTTCTAAACGTATTGAATGTAAATTAGGCCAAATTTCAAATTGCATGGCCATCAGTCATTAAAAAAAGCTTCGTAACGTTTGTCAATTCGTCAACTCGTTAATTTGGTTGACGAACTGACGAACAAACTATGTTTCGAAAAACTTTATTTCTATCTTTAGATAATGTATCTGGACGTATAGATTGCAAATTATAGGCCCTATTTCAAATGTCATGGCCACCAGTCAGTCATAAGAGCATCGTCAAGTTCGTCAATTTTTCAACTAGTCAATTTGGTTGACGAAGAAAACGTTTTTCTAAAATCTTTATTTCTGTCTTTTATATAATGTCTACGGACGACAGTGAGGCTTTATTTCAAATATCATGGTCACCATGAATATAAAAGAGCTATAAAATTCAGCGAGCTTAATCCATTCTGCAACCTCCCTCTGTAAATTTGCTTGCTGCTTGTATTTCTTTCTTTTCTCTTGGCCAAACTTCACGGACTTGGTATCATAGATTATCATGCACTACATGTGATGAACAAAGTCCTTTACACGTTTCGTTTTCTGTGTTCAGACAAGAACTCCTACATCTATTTTAACTTAGACTTGGAACAATCCATGCGTCTTTATATCTGTTTTCTTCATGGAATCAGTTAAGCGATCCTGACCCATCGGGCCTCTTGTATATTACCATACTATCAAAAAAGGATCGTGTTTTATCAATGTAGGATCGTGTTTTATCAATGTAGCGTATCCTGGTTAAATTCCTGATTATACATTATGCAAATATTAAGTGACATTTAAACGAGCTTACAGCAAATATATATGTATAACCTGAGCGAAGATGTTCATTAACATGACAATTCGCTACTAGTTTAAAGCACTGTAATACTAGTGTTCATTGTACTGGGTGCTGTACCGCCGATAAACAAGTCACCCAAACAATTTTTTGAACGCATTTTTTTGTTATACTATACAGAAAAGCAATCAATTATTTAATTTAAAATATTTTGTGAATTATTGTTAAACAATTTACTGAACTTTATTAAGATAAAATCGATTTACAGAAGTGTTAAACGAGTTTTTGTTTAATTTTATATTACTATTTGACCTTTGACTTTGACGAATAAGTTTGTACTTACAACTTTAGAAACTACAAACACATTTTTGAATATATTATTTCTACATTTTCACCATTCCGATACGACCATTCATCCACCACGTGATCAAGTCTTTGAATTATATGCCAATTACCTCAGGGTACAAAGTACACTGAATCACATTCAATAAATCTGGACAATATATATAGATTTCGGCCAATTAGAGAAGACCACAAGATTAACATCGTAATGAGTATTTCCTTAGTTGTTTTTTTGTGCGTTAGGGGTACGTGACGAATATACCACTACACTCAGTATCATAGTAGTATATACTATCGAAATTCCTCAATGAGTTAAGGGAGCCAATATTCCCCATTAATTACCATATTTAACAGCTTTCAGAGAGCACCCTAATACAACATAAAGCTTAATATATTAATCTAATGAATTAAAGGTATTTTTGCTTTGAAATTTGAGTTAGAACGGGGATATAGACATCCAGAGGTTTGTACAAAAAACACTGTCCGTTAATTACAATGTAACTTTAAGAAGCAAAACAAGAATTTATAGTCCCAGCAAAAAAAACGTTTACTGAGGAAACATTGACGGAAGGTGACCATTAGATCGTCCACAATTACACTTATCAAAAGTTCACCTAGTTGTGTATTTGATGTATATGGCTCTAGCAAGATAACGTATTAACCACAACATACAATATGTGTCTCTTTACCAAAACATATCTTCAAATTAATAGATCAATAGTTATACAATTGCATGTTATCAACCTAATATTAAATCGACATGGTGTGCATGAATACCGCTATCAAGCGTAGGTAACCATTATTGACAAACTTAATACTAACACAATATACATTACTGCCTTATAATGATTAACGTTTGATATGAAGTATGTTCATGACAATTGTAATTGCATATCAAAGTTCTCATTCCAAGTATGTAGTGTTTTTCTTCAGTGGTGTGCAACACTATATTGAAATACACCAATTAAGATACATCTTTATTCCTACGTGTAGAGAATTTATCTAAAATACAGAAATAAAGTTTTCGGAAAAATATGTTTTTCGTCAATTCGTCAACCAAATCGACGAGTTGACTAATTGACGAACTTGTAGAAGCTCTTTGCATTACATACATCTAAAGACATTCTATAAACTACAGAAATAAAGTTCTTAGAAAAATATTGTTTAAGTAAATTCGTCAACCGAATCTCACTCGTCAGTTCATTGCTCGTAACGCTAACTTCACAGCAGTTCGTCACTCGCCAACCTAACCTATGACCATGCAATTTGAAATTGGGCTTTACTTGCATTCAATACAATACGTTTAGAGACATTATCTAAAAGAAAGAAATAAAGTTTTCAGAAAAATATTTATTTCGTCAATTCGTCAACCAAATTGACGAGTTGACGAATTGATGATGCTCTTCTGAATGACTGATGGCCAAGAAATTTGAAATTGGGCCTGATTTGCATTCAACTGTCTAGAGAAATTATCTAAAATGCATAAATAAAGTTTTCAGAAACATATTTGTTTCGTCAATTCGTCAACCAAATTGACGATTTTACGAACTTGATGAAGCTATTTGAATGACTGATGGCCATGACATTTAAGACAGGGCTTATTGTGCATTCTATACGTCCAGAGACATTATCTAAACGACAGGAAAAAAGTTTTCATTAAAATACTTGTTTCTTTTGCCCCGAATTATCTGTTTTTAGTATTTGCGTAATTTGACCTAATAAAACATGAATTAGGAATGGTAATGTTGAAAATAAATGTTGTGTCCTTCTGCCCTAAACAAAAACATGTAATAAGAAAATGTTTTCAGTAAACATTGAATATATCATCCTATCGATGATCGAACTACGTTCCGAATCAGCAAGCTTTACTCCTATTATCATATTTGTTGAGAGCACTGGTAGATTGTTAAGAATTCATAAACAGTTTAATAAATATCGAAAGTAGTATCTTAGATGACGCCGATAAAGCACACTCATTTATGTGTAGCTAATGATGTGTTTATAAAGAGGGTATCATTTACGCTATCACAACAAAAAATAGAACACGAAAACGATTTGTTCAATATTTACAATGGGATGATGTATATACATAACAACATTATCATGATTTTTGGCGAATTTTCGTACTCTTTCCATCGACAACATACCTGCCTTTAGTTTCATAGGGGTTTACGAGGCTAGTCAACACATGTTTTGACGGATAGAGCAGCAAATTTTACATGTAAAATAATGGTTCAGTCGCCGGATGCGTTTTGTCTTTTACATTGATATCAAAACACAGTTAATTTCTCTAAAAAATTAATATCATTCCGATACAGAAAATGGCATAATACTTTACTACCTGAACTGTAATTAGTATTTGTTCACTTCACCTTCTACTACCAGGCTATTGAGTCAATGCTACACGGTGATAGTGTTCCTTATCGGTTAGATATCGAGCGACCCGGTTAGAATACATTGCATCGACCGATAATTTGTGCATGATATGACCGACTTTTGCAATTGTATTGAACGTCACAGATTTTTAGATAGTATTTACACAAACATGTACTATGATAATAATAAGACCAGATGATTCCATATATCACCCGGTCATGGAAATTGCAGTAAAAGTAGCATATTATCTTTTCATATAGAACTTAAATATTGCGTGGTAAAACTTATTATCGAAAACATATTTTGTTTAATTTAAAATTCACTTCGAGTTCAATTCAAATGAGCTTAACATTGCGAGGTCTAAGGTATTTTGTTTCAAATAAATGCATACCGAGTTTTCTCAAAAATAATCAAACACTAATGTACTGGATTTGCCCATGTACGATTGTAATTCGGGTTAATGTCAGTTAATGTCAGTTCGTTGATCGTAACGCTAACTTCACAGCAGTTCGTCACTCGCCAACCTAACCTATGACCATGCAATTGGAAATTGGACTTTACTTGCATTCAATACGTTTAGAGACATTTTCTAAAAGACAGAAATAAAGTTTTCAGAAAAATATATATTTCGACAATTCGTCAACCAAATTGACGAGTTGACGAATTGACGATGCTCTTCTGAATGACTGATGGCCAAGAAATTTGAAATTGGGCCTGATTTTCAATCAACTGTCTAGAGAAATTATCTAAAAAACATAAATAAAGTTTTCAGAAACATATTTGTTTCGTCAATTCGTCAACCAAATTGACGATTTTACGAACTTGATGAAGCTATTTTGAATGATTGTCGGCCATGACATCTAAAACAGGGCCTATTGTGCATTCATACGTCCAGAGACATTATCTAAACGACAGGAAAAAAGTTTTCAGAAAAATACTTGTTTCTTTTTACCCGAAATATCTGTTCTTAGTATTTGCGTAATTTGACCTAATAAAACATGAATTAGGAATAGTAATGTTGAAAATAAATGTGGTGTCCTTCTGCCCTAAACAAATACATGTAATAATAAAATGTTTTCAGTAAACATTGAAGATATAATCCTATCGATGATCGAACTACGTTCCGAATCAGCATGCTTTACTCCTATTATCATATTTGTTGAGAGCACTGGTAGATTGTTAAGAATTCATAAACAGTTTAATGAATATCGAAAGTAGTATCTTATATGACGCCGAGAAAGCACACTCATCTTTGTGTAGTAATGATTTTTTAAAAAAGAAGGTATCATTTACGCCATCACAACAGAAAGTAGAACACGAAAACGGTTCGTTCAATTTTTAAAATGGGATAATGTATATACATAACAACATTATCATGATTTTTGGCGAATTTTCGTACTCTTTCCATCGACAACATACCTGCCTTTAGTTTCATACGGGTTTACGAGGCTAGCCAACACGTGTTTTGACGGATAGAGCAGCAAATTTCACATGTAAAATAATGGTTCAGTCGCCGGATGCGTTTTGTCTTTTACATTGATGTCAAAACACAGTTAATTTCTCCAAAAAATTAATATCATTCCAATACAGAAAATGGCATAATACTTTACTACCTGAACTATAATTAGTTTTTGTCCACTTCACCTTCTACTACCAGGCTATTGAGTCAATGCTACACGGTATTAGTGTTCCTTATCGGTTAGATATCGAGCGACCCGGTTAGAATACATTGCATCGACCGATAATTTGTGCATGATATGACCGACCTTTTCAATTGTATTGAACGTATCAGATTTTTAGATAGTATTTACACAAACATGTACTATGATAATAATAAGACCAGATGATTCCATATATCACCCGGTCATGGACATTGCAGTAAAAGTATCATATTATCTTTTCATATAGAACTTAAATATTGCGTGATAAAACTTATTATCGAAAACATGTTTGTTTTATTTAAAATTCACTTCGAGTTCAATTTAAATGAGCTTAACATTGCGAGGTCTAAAGTATTTTTTTTTCAAATAAGTGCAGACTAATGTACTGGTGTTGCCCATGTACGATTGTAATTGGGGTAATGTCAATTTAACATTCAGTATAGGTTGTTCTGTCACACGCAAAAGTACTATTGTACCAATGGTATCCCATACATTAGCATGTACGATGTTAAACCTGACTCGTGTCAATATAACAGTCATCATTAGGGGTTATGTCACCAACAATATCAACGATAACATATGTACCAATAGTATACAATACATAAACATGTACGATGGATCTTGTATAACGCATTGATCCACCATGTAAGGTGAATGTTTACTATAACCATTGTCACAACTACTTTCATGTTCTTTGGAAAAATTATAGTGTATTTTGGGCCGGAGGCCTTGTATTACTGAATTTAACTATTAAATTGGTAAACCAGATTCAAACCAATAAAACTGTCATTAAAAGGGGTTCTATCACACACAAATATCAACAAGTACTTGTGTACCAATGGTATCCTAACATAAACATGTACGCTGGTAAATCAGAGTCATGTCAATGTTACATGCATTATAATGGTGTATATCAAACACATATCAACAAATACCAATGTGCCAATGGTATCAAATACATAAACATGCACGATGGTAAACCTGAGTCGTGAAAATAAAACTGTCAGCATAAGGGGTTATGTCACACACACTATTAACAAGAACTCATGTACAAATGGTACACAATACATAAACATGTACGATGAACCAGATTCAAACCAATATAAGGGGTTTTGTTACACACACTATCAATAATTACTAATATACCAATACATAAATATTTATCAAATGTAGTCAGAGTTGTGTCAATATCACATTCTTTATAAGGTGTTCTGCCACACACAATATCAACAAGTACTAATGTATCAATGGTATATAATACATAAACCTTTACTGTAGTAAACCAGATTTATGTCAATGTTACATACATGATAAGGGTTTTGGCACACACATATCAACAAGTACTAATGTACTAACGTTATCCAATATACAGACATTGTATATGGTTAACTAGATTCATATCGAATTTCAAGGGCGATAACTTGTTCAAATCATCTAAAGTATTACTGAGATATATAAATGATATTAATCTTGTATCACAGCAACTTATATAGAGAGAGGGGAAAGACAGACAGAAAGAAAGAGACATACAGGGAGAGATGGAAAGATAGATGGATAGAAAGATGGAGAGAGAACAACATACAGTGACAGATGGAGAGAGAGAGTGAGCGAGAGAATCAGAGAGAGAGAGAGAGAGAGAGAGAGAGAGAGAGAGAGAGAGAGAGAGAGAGAGAGAGAGAGAGAGAGAGAGAGAGAGAGAGAGAGAGGGAGAGAGAGAGAGAGAGAGAGAGAGAGAGAGAGAGAGAGAGAGAGAGAGAGAGAGAGAGAGAGAGAGAGAGAGACATACAGTGAGAGTTTGAGAGAGAGAAAATAACACAGATGTGTTTATTTTTATTCTTTCTTTGTATTATTTCATGACAAATTAAAATCCATATTAGCTTTTTACTTTCCTCAGGTTTTTGTTATGGGTCGACGAATTCTTGATGAAGAAACCAAGATTCAAGTGCTATTTCTTGCATTTTCCAAAAAAATCATTATAGTATATGTACAAAGATTAAAAAGTAGTATGTAGATGTGTAAATCATTACAATGAAACATTATTCTAAAGGGGTATAAAATCAAAAATAACTTACGAGGCGGTGGAATTTTCAATGTCCATCTTGAAGAGGAAGAAGTTCTAGTGAAGCATTATGGGTATTTCATACCACATCACATTTGGGCTATCTTCCGAAACGCACAACAGGGTTGGTTTACCGACCAATGCACGGTTAATCGACGAAATCCCAAAATAGGTTTTGGATTTTGTGACTATGGAACACAGGGCTGGTATCTCTACCCGTCTTTATGCGCAGAGTTGACCATCGGTATATATACATATGGGCCGCTCCATGAGAAAACCGGTGATAGTGACATAGCATAAGAAATGACGTAATCATCACTCAAAGTTTGACGTCATTTGTGTGTGAGTGACGCTGAAGTAAAATTACATGTTTACACAGAGTTTGAATTGGTGTGTAAACATCATGTTTATCGAGGGATGAAATGAAGTTACAAGCCGGTTAATCTGCCCCATTTATTGGAAGAATTTATTATTAATTCAAACATCCAACAAACACGAGCGTGTAAGATTATTAAACAGATATATGTATATATCAATATTTATTTACCTTAATTGTTCGTGATTTGTGTGAATATTCCCCCTTTCAATGATCCAGTTATGCTTATGAGTTGAAAATATGTTTTTGAGGTTGACTTATGATATTTACCATTGACACATACTCATTTCCATTTTTTTTTTTTTGGTTTTGAATATGTGAAATTTGTGTGTATACCTATTCATTGCCATCAACTTTCAATTAAAATACCTACTGAATTTATTTTAACGCTGCTATGATGTTATACAAGACTGTATGATTTTTTTTTATCTGCATCTGCGAAAAGTAAATTGAATGATATAAAGCCCTCAATAAGGTTTTGAACTTATAGTCAAAGAAAAACAAAAGTCTATGAAATAAAACCGTGTGAATCGATTGAAATTGCGGATACAAAACACGTTGTTTTGTGTCATTATTATTCAATAATAGATGTATAACTGAGCGTTGCTTAACGAAAACAAACCTTCATGAAACATTAAAGAAACAGACCAGCTTGCAACTCCATACAATTTAATCCGCATCTAGGTGTATAGGTAATAGAATCCTTCGGTATATTTCGGACAAACAGTATATACCTGGCTCATGTGTGATGTATGTGCGGGTAGATGTTAATCAACACTTGTCGAAAACATCCTAGACAGTAGAAAACAGCTCAATCTATTATGTTCACAATATACCGACTCCAGTTAAACAGTGATATAAGCACTATATTGCGTTATGGAGAGATTGATCATGAAAACATTTCTTAATTAACCCTTTCCCTCATATAGACGCTTTATGACGCCTCTGCAACAGACGGTGTTTTGAAAACATATTGACAAAAGAAGAAATTACACAAAACGTGCAATTTCTCCTTTTGCCACAATATTTCCACTTTTGGTCATAGGTTATCCATTCAATTATGGAGATTTTCTATGTTTTGACAAAATACGTTCAAAGTCGTCTGCTGCAGAATTGTCGTATGAGGGAAAGGGTTAACGGGTGATATACTTGCAGGAGGCTGACCTGGAAATATGTTTGTTTAATTCTGCATGTACTACACAAATCTGCATTTATAATATAAGATATATAATCTGTTTAAGATGCGAGTTTCATTCGTGAAAGCCGTAAACAATCTGGTTTCAATTTTCGTAGACTTACATACATGTACATGGATTATGTATAAAGGGACAATACATAAGGAGCAATACATTTAACACATTTTCAGTTTCGATTTTCAATTATTTGACCAAATAAAAAAGAAAATGTTTGTGGAATATTGAACCAGTGTAGATCTAGATCAATCCGCGTATCCCAGTATGGTCTTAATTTCAACCATTTGAGATATAGTCATCAATGCTTTCGAGAAGTTTACGTTTGAATCCAATTACATGATTGCATAGACCAGTCTTTTCTCACATACATAAGTTAGAAATATCATGCATATCAGGGGGGGGGGGGGGTTATCATTTGAAAAAATGTCATTTGATACCTATACTATATACACGATACTGCTTATTCAGTGGCTATCTAGATTTTGACATGGATTGAGATCATGGGGAAATGGATCATATATCAAAATGGTTTGTATAAAATGTCAAGAAGGATCATGGAATCACTGTTTATGTTGTAATCTTCTGATCTCCTGAAGCAACAATGATTCTAGATATTGTTTAAACCATGGAGAAAACGCAGTTTGATGGAAGGATATTGACCAGTTGTTAGGTTTATGCTGTATCCTGTGATTCATGTTGGATAGTTGTACTTTCAACGATACTTCTGTTAATACAGTGATAACATGTAGTTTTTACTATGAGTTCTTTCTAGCAATATTCAACCCATTATTCATTCTAGGCAACTGACAGTCTGTAAATGTAAAGGTCATTTGTTTTGTTCAATGTAATGCCGCCATGCAGCGGTGGTGTACACTATTTACATGAGCCAACATAATGAAAGATCGGCCTGGTGGTTGTTATTTATTCTGCATCCAAATCAAGATGCTACATGGTACATGCCATATGGCATTAATGTAGAGTTATGCTATATTATATATATATATATATGGTAATATCATCTTCATGAATGTGTGACTAATGAAATCCTGATAAGTTTATGCATATGTTCAGTCTGGTCAGAATCGCTCTTGTCCATGCAGATTTACATTCTTCCTGAGAGTATGTTTGAAAGAAATGTTAAAAGCCAACTTAAGTATGAAATATAGATGAAATCGGTATTGATTGAAAACCTATGCAGACTTGTGTCGTTATCTAATTATCCCAGCTGTCATGAATGCAGACTATTCGAAGATCTGAATGTTTTATTTGACAAAAACACCTGAACGTGTTGTTATCTATTTATCCCAGCTGTCTTGAATACAGAATATTACAGATCTGAATGATTGATTTGACTAAAACACAACTGAACATGTTGTTATCTATTTATGATTGCATCCTGCTCTTTGTTTGATCATATGAATGGTCAATGTACACTATGTAAACATGATAAGCTTAAAGGTCTTTACCAATTCAGGAGATCCAACCGATCTCATTCACTACGAAATCAAAACGTAACAAATTTACGGCGCTATGTTAACAGTGTAAACAAATTTATTGTAAAAGTAAGAGAACTGAACTTATTGATTCCAGAAATGACAATAAGAAATACTGGTCAATGCTGAAAAATTGTAATAAAGTTTAATATATCTCTAATAATTCTATTCCCAACACTGACTGGTTTTCAATTAATTTCAATTTACTTTTGAATACTGATGTACTGGATAGTACAAGTAATGGTACCAACGCTTCTGCCTTGGACAATATCACATCAAATAACGATAGCTCATCTTTGAACCAGCCAATCACTGACGATGAGATAATTTTCAGCATTAATCATGTACAACAAAACAACCGAGCACCGGGTCCAGACAAATGCAAACTTGTATAAACACTGCCTTATCTTAGTACTTTGTTCATTTATATTTTTGAATCAGATAATTTCCCGCAAGTTTGGGGTAATAGTAGTAGTACACCTGTTCACAAGAAAGGAAAAGTAACATATATACTAATAATTATCGAGGTATCTCCTTAATTGATACTCTGTGTAAAGTGTTTATACATATTGTATATAGAAGGTTAACCTTACGGTATGAAGAGTTTAACATTATTGATGAATCGCAAACTGGGTTTAGATCGAGATATTCAACTACGGATAACAATTTTATTCTAATGTCATTAATACAGAAGTATTTTTATCAAAACATAGAGGAAGATTTTACTGTTTATTCATTGACTTTGCAAAAGCATTCGATAGTATTCAACATAAGAAACTGTGGGATGCTTTTGCAAGAAACAATATCAAGGCACTTTTTTCCAATGTTTTCAATCAATGTACTCACAACTTAAGTCATGTGTAAAAGTTAATGATAAACTTACAAGCTATTTTAGTTGTTCTAGTAGCACAGGAAATAAGTCTCCAACACTATGTCATACATGCACTTGTATTTCAGCACGACCCTAAAATCTTGTTCAAAACGCCGTGCTTTAAATTGGACCACTATTCGATGTAATACTGCTTTACAGCTGAAGTTATACGTTGAATGACTTAAAATATACTCAAACCATTTTGATAAAATTACCAATAACTTTGCTGTAAATGAAGAAATTGTTAAACCGTCGATCATAAATCATGAAAATGACGTCGACGTCATTTCACCAATTAGTAACACACGTCTATTGTTAACGTTCATTACGGCGTCAATATTCGCCATACGAAGTATACATATATATCAAACAAAACTAGACAGATTGGACTATATGAACATGTAAAAATCCCAAAATCGAAAATGCTGTCACTATCACCGGTTTTCTCATGGAGTGGCCCATATATATACAATTACAAATTGATGCCGTGAAAGTGTGTTCAACTAAACATTTGTTTAAAGAAGCTAGCAGAATCATCACACCATTCGGTCTCACGGATTTTACAGGCAAAACTACTCCGACTGGTATTTTTTTTATCTCAGAGGTACTGTTAGATTTACAGCATCAAATGACCATTACAAATCAATTATGACTAATTCTACGGACATTCTCCCATAACTGATGTTATCTGCTAAAATGAACTGATAGGCCATACAGCAGTATGTTAACACTTGCTTATTCAATCCATGGTTGATCAGAATAATTATTTTGTTGTTAATTATATATTGATGATTTGTAAATTCTGTGATCGAGTGTCTGACCTCTTGTTCAAAAGGTTTGGTGTTCAAATCCAGTGAGGAGATAGTTTATGTTGCTAATTATTCATAAACAATGCAAATGCGAAAACGAACAATATAAATTAGCCATAAAAAGTAGACACTTTCGATATACAGTAGGTTTTTGACTGTCTGCAGCAGTCGACTTTGAGATACATTCTAGTTAAAAAAGACTTCATGATTTGCCAATGGCAAGTTATGTCACTTTTTCAAATAATATTTTCAACCCTGTATATATTTTTAAAAAAAATCATTTATTCAAGATATAACAGTATTTTCATATATGTTCTTATAGCATAACTTGACACTAAATCCATTAGGAAAGGGAATTCCATGGTGGAAAGAATTACCGATATAAAACAGTGCTTTATAAATTCCAGTAAAAAGATAAAGTGCTATTTAAAATTAAAACCATCTGTCTCCCTCAATGTTAGGACTAATGTCAATTTACAAATATTTATTTCTATTGTTTATACATACTACATGCTCATGTAAGAGTTTTACACGTAAATTCTATTCGAAATACAAACAATATTTGACTATTCTGCAGCAGAAATCATTTGAAAAGAATTTTGAAAAGAATTTTGAAAAGAATTTTGAAAAATTAAAAATTCTAAAGTTGAGCAATTCATTCTTTTCTCAGAATGATTTCTACTCGTTTTAAAATCATACTAACACATGATAAGATTATAAATGCATATGTACAAATGTTTTTGAAGTCACGACACTTTCCGACATGCAGACACATATATAGTATACCACTTTTAACCCTTTTCAATTTGAAGACACATTTCGATGCATCTGCAGCAGACGACATTTGAAATAATTGTTGCAAAAAGTCAAATTGCTCATACTAAGCGATTTCTCACATTGTCAAAATGCTTTTAACACTATTTCAATAATATACTTTCAATTAGAGAAGTTTCAAATGTTTGCATAGATGTTCTCAAAGTCGTCTGCTGCAGACTTGTTGTATGTTCGAAAGAGTTAATATTGTGCAGACAAAAGAAATTGCTCATGATGAGCAATTTCCAAAGGTAGGATGGGACTCCCTATTATCGGTGTACTTACATTTTTTTCGAAAAAAAAGAATAAAGCAAACTTAACTGTAAATTATATCCCGTGTCACTCATTCCTTTATATGTTCTTGTTAATTAACTTACACAAAATAATCATTCACTTCTGTGCAAAGTTCCAAAAATTGTGTCCATCCGCACCCATTTTGAAATTGACATTCAACGGAGGCAATCACTCACCGGTGTAATTACAAAAAGCATTAGTACGGTGGTCCTGTTGTATCAATCCTTACAAGATTTTGATATTTAATGTGAAAATGACTATCCTATAAAACATTTGTCACTAGAACAATTATATTTAATTTAAATGTTAATTTATTTTAAAACTGTTCCAAACTATGAACTTATTTCCACGATATTTTCAGAATCAATTTGTTAAATTTCTTATTGGCACAATTTAATCATATTTTCCCAAAATGACCCATTTCTTTGTTATTTATTTAGTCCTTATAATAACATCCTTAATTTTTGTAACACAGTATATGATTTAGAAGTTTAAAAATAGCATGTGTTAAAATTTATAACCACCACAAACATACGGGCAAAAAAAATAATATTTTTTTAGAATTTTGGTCCATAATTTCTTCCATGCTTTCTACAGTTGAGAACACTTCACGGAATGTAATCACGTGACTTCAAATTCCTATGATGTCATAAGCAGTTAATACACAACATGTTTAAATGTGAAAGAAAAAATCAACAACAGGTTTTCTACTAAAAAAATGACGATTTTGTTGGTGAGGGGTCAGGGCATGTAGGATTTTCTTTTTAATACGAAAAAAAACCATGAATGGGTTTTTTCGCTTATAGTTAACGGGTGTGAGATTTTTTTTTTTTTTTTTAATTTTCAATAACCCATGAAGCTTTCTGAAATGAAACTGAAAAAAATCCATGGGGGCCGCCATTTTGGATATGTATAAAAGGCAGACGTAAAACACAGATTGAAAATTATTGTCGTCTTTTTAATCATTTTTTTTTTAAATCGGTATTTTGGGTATGTATAAAAGGAGCAGAAAAACACGGATTGAAAGTCTTTTTAATCATTTTTTTTAAAATCGGTATTTTGGGTATGTATAAAATGAGCGGAAAAACACGGATTGAAAATTATTGTCGTCTTTTTAATCATTTTTTTTTTAAATAGATATTTAAGATCATTAAAATGCTGTGTTATGTGGGAATAAACATTTGTACGAAAAGTTAAAACTAAATGGAAATCTGTAAGAAATATGTTTTCCCGTTCGTAAAAAAACCGACAGCATTAGCCTTCTACGCCCGAACCTAAATTTTGACTGTATCGTAGCCAAAGAAGGACGTGACGTCATTTCCGTTACACTTCATCTTGGCAATACTTCATCTTGGCAATGACGTCAATGGAGCGACGTCGTTTCCCGCAAAAAAAGTGGTATCAACATCAAAGACCCCAAATTCCTATACATGAGCTATTGCCACACTCATTCAAAGTATAATTATTTATCAAACATTGTTGCAAAAGGATAACTTTCTCATAAGGAGCAATTGTTCTTTTGGTGACAACCTTTTCCTAAATCGTCTGTTGCATAGGCCTCAGAAACTGTCTCTAATAGGGAAAGGATTTAGCAGAAATGTCACCCCTTACATAATTTGTTCCAGTCATATTGACTGTTTGAAAAAGGTAGTCGCCAGATGGCATCAGAAAAGGGCTGATCTATTTGCTTCTTTACCATAATGCAGATGATCGATTAAGGATCATCTTGGCCCTCATGTTTTAACCTCGTTCATTACAAATGTATTCCTTGATTTTCTGAAAGTTTTTACTTTATTATTTTCTGTTCGTAATAATAGACGACAGCAATACGAATTCCAAATATGTTTTGATATTGCAAGAAACATGACATTAACATTATTATTGTCTAGTCAATTACTTATAAATCCTTTTTGTATGGCCAAAGTATGTTCTTTATTTTTTGTTTATAATTATCTTGCGTTTTTTCGTAAATAGGTAGCACCTATAGATATATTATGGGTAACAATCATGATGTGTCGTAATTTCTGAGAATATTGATTTTTTGAAAAAAAATATTGTAGCATTTGAAAGTCGTGAAAACTGAGTTTCCTGGTGGAACTATACGGCATCCGGTTGTGCGCGCGCAACAAAGAAAACACCGGTTTTGTGTTTACCTTGGTATTCGTGATAACACAGTATTCGTAGAACCTACTATAGTCTTACTTTTGGAAATCTGTTACAGATAATTTGTATACATTGGAAAGTGTTAACATCCCACATGTAGATGCAGACGATTTTAACAGAAAAGATTCTCCTTCTCAATCCGATTATCATCTGATTTGTATCTTTCGCATTAACAACAAATGCAAAACCTGTCCCGACAGCGTCCCGATTAATAATACTATAAATATATTTTATTTCTCCCGAATGATATCAGACAGGTGGAACCGACGCTGAGTTCACACGATTCACTATGTTAAATTGGAAAAAATAATTGATAAATTAAAATAAAAACTGAGATAAAAAAAAACAATCTAGTCATAAGGACATACAAAGCAACAAGAGGGAAACTCATTTTCCGTTTGCTTTGTATTAATGGTCGAATATCTTATTATCGATGTTAAATACAGAATCCGAAAAGAAACAGAAATCCTTGAGATTTTATCTAAAATGTTATCAGTGAATAAAATAAAGAATGATCATGCAAATGATGGGTCAAGTTGTCTTAGCTATCTATGTTGACTGTTAGCCTTTCACTTTAATTGGATGGCATGCTGGGCCAAGAAACTGGGATTTTCTGAGAACATTTGTATTAATGAATTACGAACATAGAAAGTGTTTACAAAAGGGCATTTTGTGTTTGCCTAAGTGAGACTATTTATAAATTTCAATACATGTATCACATAGGAAATATATGACTTTAAAAAGTTTACATGCAAATATACTTTATATAATATATATACATTCAATTCAAGCAGACACACATACAAGTAAATCTAAGGGATGTCAACGGTTACCGATATTACTAACCGGTTAATCGTATAATTGTGTAACCAGTTAACTGTATATATTCATAGACAATCAAGATTTGCTTTCTTCCCGTTTTTTTTATTCTTGTTGTTGTTTTAACTCGCCTTTCCCGGTCATGTATTAATCTAGAACGTTGTTATCGGATCGTTTTTATTCTTGTCAACCATTTGTTCTATTTTTTATTAATTTACTAAGAAAATATTTACTTTGTAGAATTGATTAAAAAAGATGCTATCCGAAGGAACGGACGTGGCCGGGACGGCTAAAGTTTCCTTCGCGATGAGGGCGATCTTTGGATATATTTTGTTCGTGATCTTTCCACCAGGTTTAATGATTGACAGATAGGGACGCCCTTTCTGATAGGTATACTTGAACCTCATCGGAAAGGTCGTCTTTGTCTTGGATATAAAGTATTTAAAAGTCCAACTATTTTCGTGGCCGCTTGCTTACTGGTGGAAATGGGATCGTTGTTCACTGGTCAAAACAAAATGAAATCGTTTGTATCGTGGATCAAGTAGAGAGGCTGTTATTTGTGTTGTAAAACCAATCTCGATCTATGACGGTTTGTATCGTCTGCGGAGGTCACTGGCGAGTGTATCATTCACTTTCCTAATCAAAGATGTGTCGTTTTCAGTGACACTTAGGGTATGTCGCAGGTGACATTTCACAATTGGATATATTTGTGATCACGAAACATCCTTTTCTATACTTAAATAGGTCGTGACCTGAGTAAGGTCCTTCTGTATTGACGATGAATCGCAAGTTACTTCTCATTCGTGATCCTTTGGAAGCAACACCGATTCAGTTTTCTTCGTGAATGTAGAGTCAGAAACAAACTATTCTTTAATTAATCGTTAGATCAGTCGTATATTTTCGAATAACACTACACAAACAAACGATCATTGAGTGCGGCCGTTTTCACAGTTATGAAGACCTATCCGATCGAGGTCTGAATAATTAACCGCTGGTCAGTTTCCTATGACAAATTGAAAAGACAACTGTGTATTTATTTTATCTATTTTTCCGAGTACTCGGTTACTTGAATTACTAACCGATTAATCGAATAACATACGGTTTACCGAGTAACCGATTAGTCGATGACATCCCTAGTAAGTATACAATAACAAATCAAATCGTTCATTTGACCGGTCTTTGTGAGACTCGGCGTGAAACACGATGTGTTAGAATGAGGTTATCGATAAGACAGGAAAAGACAGGCAAGATAACAAATAAAACTTAAAAATGTGATTGATACGACCCCCATACGTCACCTTCTTCTAAATGCAGAGAATACGTTTTGCAGACGATTTTGAAAACATGTATGCAAAAAAGGGGGAAAATCTTAAACTTAAAGTTTAACCATGCTAATATACTAATTGATTAAATTGAGAGTTCCTTTTTATGGTAAGTATCGTCTTTTGTTACTACGTTTTAGAAGACTTCTGATATATGTGTATTCTACATTCAAAAATGGTCAAACAATACAGTGCATTGAATAACCAGTGTGCCATTACCGTAAGCACATTATAATTACCTTGCACCGACAAACGTATTACAAACGTGTCAGTAAGATAAAAGTAACTATTATGTTGAGGCCTTTATATTACATTTACAAAGTGTATTTATACAATGAAATGTTTGCAGACTGTTTTGTGAGTTCCCCGATGTATATCTCTATATTTCTATTGATATAACCTGAATGGACAGATAAGTCCAAGATATAAACGTTTCAAATATTATCGAAACAATTGTATCAATACGTAGGACTTGTTAAAAATCAATCGCTTAACATTTTACAAACACTTGTACATGTGGTACGGGTTTCTTCCTTCATTAATCTTATTTGTAGAGAAAACAATTGAAGTCTAAAATAGATCGGTTTAAACATACTAACAGTAAACAAACATGTAGAAAGATAACGAAACCCTGGCCTACTGCATTCGTTTAAAACATCGCACATACTTCTTGTCAAAAGTGAATGGACACAACATTGTTATGCATTTTGATAAGTTTGATTTGCGGAGGCAATTCATTGGTGAATCAAACATCTAAATCATATGCAACGGGACCTTCTTGCTGTCACAATGTATAACAGCAATAGAGTACTGTCCTTTGTAATTCAAACGAATAACGTAAAATTACGTGTTCATAACTACACGTCAGTTATAATCACATTAACATTTAGACTGTCTATCAACAACATAGCTGTCAATATGTTATGCCTTATTCTAACATGACGTTGTTTTCCTTGCCTATAGAGAGCGAAGAAAATAACCGTTGATTATTCGTCAATAACCAATGAAAATGCACTACTTTTCACATTGGCTATTCCGGTTATCCCCCGCGTATAAGCCTGTCATTCAGCGTGACGTGACGTGACGTAATGAAACATACATACATGTTATACATTTGACCAAAGTCGCGTCCCCCCTCAAAGACAGCATGTCTGTGGGGCTCTGCAAATTCATCGCCATCAAGTGCCGGTTACCCTTATCAAAAGCTTCAAGGGGTCACTCCCTGCTAGAAATATTCTCCTATTTGAGTTATAGGCACGGAGCTACTGCGAAATGGTCATCGTGGGATAAAACCAAGTTACGGCGGTTCGGAACGAAACCATCGGTATTTTATCGATCACTTTAATAGCTCAAAGCAAGGATTATCAGTTTGACATGTTATCTACTGTATTGACACCTTATACAAACACGTAAAACGGATCATCGGTAACCCATTAATTGCAGTTATAAAAACATAAATAAAGGTAATCCTTAAATAGATAAACGTTTTCCTTCTCTTTTTTTCAACACCGAATGACACATGAGTTGAGACCGGTCTCAAATATTGATCCCGTTTGCCGAGATTACGGCAGATTACCCTAAAGAAGTGCTGGTAACTCGTTCAGAAACCATGGATAAGTGTATTGTCACCGTGCTAAAACTGAAATGCTCTTGAAACGGCCTGTACCTTTAATGAATGATAAAAGGTTTAGCGCATGGAATGAACTTTAACCATTGCTACGCAGTGCCATTTTATACCGACCATCGGGATCGGGAATCGATGGCGCCTGCAAATATCTATATTGAACTGTAAATTCGTAAATTATTGGATATTCATCCAGTGATAGATGTTACACAGCAACACTATATGTGGTTACGGCGAAAAAAACGTTAATTGAACTGTTAATCCGAGTGAAGTCTTGTACAATTTATTTAAAAGAATGACCTTCTCGATGTAGATAGGTTGCTGGATCTATCCCTGGGGCCGTATTCACAAAGCTCCTAAGGACAAACATATTCCTTAAATACGGAGATTTCCCTCAAGTTTCACAATTTTCTCCTTATCTCTAAGGAATTTCCTAAGAAGCTATTCACACAACTCCTAAGGTAAAAATACTCCTTAAATCGGTCCATTTTTCCCTTAAAAGTTAAGGAGCAATGTACCATGCCTTAACTTTTCCCCTTAAAGTTAAGGAAAATCTCAAATCGCATATTCTCGATATCAATGGCCGCCGTTTCATCGCTAGAAATAATCAAAACGTTTATACATGTTTGTGTATGCGTTGTTGGTCAAAAATAATATTGAATATCGCATAAAAAAATGAATGCTTAGATTGCGTAAAGAACTGTGACGTATCGGTGTCTTTTTCGCTGTACATAGACAACAACAAAAAGTCGGAGGCGATCTGTCGAAATCTGTGTCAGGATGAGTACATTTCTTTTTATAAGCCCTGTGTCACCAAATAAATTGCTTATTAATCCTCATAATTTGACGGACCTTAAGAGAATAAATCGTGAAACTATATTTCAAGGTGGATTTATCAGTCCAAAATGATCAACTCGGTTGGACCTTACCCCACCCACAAATCCGTCACTTGCCAAGTGTCAAAATGGAAAAACGTGTGTGCACGGTTTGATTGTTTAAAATGCACACTAATATTTTATTGATAGTTTGTTACAGTGTTACACATGTTACTTCATTTGAACAGCGAATTAAACTGGCATTTATAGAAATAAATTAGTAATTCGAAAATGTGTTTTGTTTTCATTGTTTAGATAATAATGGTACTTTTGACATGATGAAAAGCTGTTAATATGAATGAAAAATTAACACATATTCTGTAGATCTATATAAACTACATATGTTGATGTGTATATTATCCTTCAGCTTGTTGATGAAAGAAAAGAAATAGGGAGAAGTTAACTTCAAGAGTAAAACTTGCAGACAGAAAATAAAGACATAACTGAAGACATGTTTATATCAGTGTTCAGACAGTGTTTACTTGTATATGTATCACATTGATGTGAGTATTTATATAAGATGTGCGGAAGTATATCAATAAAAAAATCATAACTGATAAAGACACATTTTGAGCAAAAGTCAACTTTTGAAAAGAAATTAAGAAAAACAAGAAATGATCACAATTTCACTTGACACATTTTTGTCTAGAATTTTTCAAAGTGGTCTGCTGCAGATGGTAAGCTTTAATGTTCATTAGATTGGAAACTTAATCATGGTATTACATTTTATCTCATTTTTGCAAGTTTAACACGATTCATGTAGTCTCAATTTAATGTTATTGATGAGGAAAATGTATTAATAGAAGGATTTATATAAATATTTCCATGCAAACAATAAATAATATTTTTAACTCTGTTTTTAGCCCTTTCCCTCATATAAACTATTTATGACGCCTCTGCAGCAGACGGCCTTTTGAAAACATAGTGACAAAAGAGGAAATTGCTCAAAACGAGCAATTTCTCCTTTTCCCACAATGTTTATCACTTTTAGTCATAGGTTATCCATTCAATTATAGAGATTTTCTATGTTTGGACAAAATAAGTTCAAAGTCGTCTGCTGCAGATTTGTCGTATGAGGGAAAGGGTTAAGTTATCTTTTCCTTCATACAAATGCTAAATCCAGCATATTCAACCAAGTTGTTAAGAGTATAGAGATATTGCACAAAGTTACTATTTATGCTTTACAGACATTGGACATGTATTAATACTTTAATAAAAGTGCATTAGGCCTATGTAGGGTTGTTTTCTCTTGAAATGCTGTTGCAAGCTTAAATATATAAATTTTGGCAATTGGTCCCAGTTAATTAACATTTATGTTATTATTCTCTTAAATAAATCTCTTAATGTGTTAGCAAACTTAAATTTTACTTGATGTTGATAAATTGGGTTATATCCTGTTGTTGATTGGATCTTGGACTACTATTCCCTGATTAGATGTCATACCAGAAAGAAAACAATTGATTAACATGACTATCATTCTGTCATTGCTACTTTTCCTCATTGTTTTCATAATCTAATTCCAAAATGGGGTAAAAAACGAAATGGTTTAAACTTTTTGTTTTGTTTTGTATACAATCATGTAGCAGACTAACCATGCTGTGTTTTTTATAATATAAATTGTTATAATTAAACTATATGAACTTTTCTAATGTACTTGTTTATTTTTGGTTTTATAGCTCAACTCAGCACAAAGTACTGAAAGTGAGTTATTGTGATTGCCTTCTGTTCGGTTTGCATCCATCAACATTTAAGTAACCAGTGTGTAAATTGGGATGAAACTGCACAGCTAGTAATTTCTCTATGTTTTCCCAAAAAAATCATTTTTCTTCCAAATTGTTGGGCAATTTTCTAATTGAAGAACATGGCAGTTTGATTTGATCATTCAAACAATCTTTTATAGCCCTTTCCCATATATACAATACGAGTCTAAAAACATGGAAAATCTCATATGTTTGCAAATGCATCAAAACATGTCCACATGTGGTAAAGGATTATGTCCATCTACATTTTAATTATTACATCAAAGTTGTAAATGATAGCAGTTTCATGCATGTGGTTATGTATAGCATGATACAGGATTCTTGCACCAGTACTCAACACAACATTCTTCCAAGGCAACTGGCTACATTCCCACATAGCCTATTAACCATTTCCCAAATACAACACATCAGCAGCAGTCCACTTTGAAATCATCTAGACAAAAATTCGGAAATAAATAAATGAAAGTATAAAAATTACATAGATTTGAAAACATTTAGACAAAAACAGAAATTGTTCATGACGAGTTATTTTGCTTTTGCCACAATGCTTTCAAATGTCATTTACTGCAGAGGTGTCTGAAAGCGTCTACATGTGGGAAAGGGTTAAGCACATTTGTAGTAGACGAATGACGCTAGTCACAATGAGTTTAGTCAATCATCGGAAAGAATGAATGGCAATCCGGGAAATCGAACTCTAGACCCATATGCCCAATGGAGTGATATCCCTCATCGTTCCCGATTAAGCTTTTGCGGCTTGGCAACACTATTGTTTAGGATGAGATGTTGTTTGAAGTTAAATAATAAAGACTGACATAGAATAGATTATCTCATTGATTCAACTCAGAGGAATATATTGATTGATTGGGGTCAATTAAACGCCATTTTCAACAATTGTTCGGTCATATCACCGCAGGCAGTTCACCTATTCATGTTTTTTTTCGGCCTTCTCACACCAGTAATCCACACAACAATCTTTCCAAGCAACTGGCTGCTTTTCCTCGTAGATTGTTAGTTTATTTGTGGAAGAAAAATGGCGCTTGTCACAACGACTTTTGTCAAACGCCATAACGAATGGTGGATGAGCTGGGGTTCAAACTCACAACTCCTTGATTGACAGCCCGCTTTTCGCTAGCGACTGAGCTACGGGGCTCGGCGCCAGGGGGATATTAAACTATTCACAATTCTTGTTTACAATGTTAGCATAATGATTTGAATAACAAAGGAATATTTTATAAAAAGCTACCTTTTTATTAAATCAACATTTGTCATCGTATACTGAATTGCAGTTTACTATTATTGCAAAGTGCCCATCAAAACTTAAAATTTCATTAAACAAAAAAAAAGAAATTTCTATAGCTGAATATTCAGATTTTGCATTTAACTTTAAGTCAAATCGAGGTAAAATTTTGATTGGAATTAATTGTGTACTCCTTCAAAAAATGCCGTTTTTTAGATGAACACTATGCAGGAATAAAGTGTAAATTTAGCATTGATATTTGCAAATTGTCCCAAATTCCAGACAATTCAAGAAAGAGTTGACATTCACCAAATTATAAATATTGAACTGCATGACAGATACATATTCAACCATGACGTTTTTAACTTTGTTGTAACAAGGTCGATCTAATGATAAAAACAAACATAAATTAGAGGTTAAAAACTCGTCATATAGTTCCAACAACTGGGAAAACACGAATATATGCAGAAAAAAAATCTCTAAACCACTATGACGTATCTACTTTCGGCCAAACATAATGAATAAATTTAATTCTGACGTCACCCATTTTCACTTAAGGAAAAAATAATATTCTTACCTAAGGAATTTCCTTAGGAGCTTTGTGAATACGAACTTAAGGAATTTCCTCAGCTAAGGGGAAAATCGGGTATTTAAGGAATTTCCTAAGGAAATAACTTAGGAGCTTTGTGAATACGGCCCCTGGCCTATTCATACTGAAGGCCCTTAACATGGTAGAACGTAATGGTGTTCCCTCCTTTAAGCTCAGGGCTTTGGGGTTAGCAATACTAGATGGTTTCCGGATTACTGGTAACTTACGTAGGAAACACCATCATACAAAGCAACACAAATCCATAACATACATTGATACAGTCATTTCGCAAACATTTTTTGAATAATTTCTCCTTTTGCCACATTGTTTCATCTTTATTCATAATCGTACTTTCAGTTATAGAGAGTTTCAATATCTTAACTTTATGTGTAAAATGTCGTCTGTTGCAAAGTCTTTGTATGTAGGATAGGATGAATGAAATCCGATGAGCGTTGCCACCTGCTTTCATGGCTCATACATATTTAACGAGGACTTTGGTTTTCTTTTTTTAAACTTGTCAAATGAGTACCTAATAGACGATATTCTGATATATTCTGATATAAAGACTGATAGTGCTCTAAACTGTATAAAAAAGCGTGTGTTTTCTGTCTTTATTGCACTAGTATTCAACACAACAGTCTCCACGATGCAATTGGCTACCATTCCATTATAGCCTATTTTAAGTAGATGACGAATGACCTATGCTAGGTTAAATATTAACACTTTCCTCACTTTCATATGCATTGTGTTGCATCAGCAGCAGACAAATTCAGTGGGATACAGAAATAATATACAACGGATACGGTTTAGATTATGTCGCGTTTTTTTAATGTTTGCAACAATATGGATTACTAGATGTATTTGTAGAAGTGTACAAACATTTTCTTTGTGATCTACTAATTAATCATTCAAAAGAGAAAACAGAGAATAATTACATTATAAAATGAATATACACGCTAAAATATGTTCTGAATAAATATCGCAGAAAAAGAGGGTGCAATGTAACACTTTTAATTTGTAACGTGTCCGAATGCGATTTCACTTGCATTCAATAGACAGTAAAACAGACTTCAGCTAAAGCTTAGTTTGTTCCAGTAAATTGTCATGTAAAGCAACTTCGAAGTAAATATAGTGTTGTCTTTGGTTTCATTCGAAGGCTAATTTCCCCGTTATACAACCAATCCGAAATTCATTTGTATGTATAAAGGGTTTAACATTGATATTTTGTGTATATGGTAAAGAATTTACTAAATATGATTATACTTATTTAGATATCAACAGATTGTTTACACTTCAATGCTTTTCTGTTTTTAAGTTAAAGGTTTGACTGTACACAACTTTGAGCCGCGGTAGCTCAGTCGGTAACGGCTAGAGCTTATGAGCAATTTCTCCTATGGCCACAATGTTTTCAATAATCCAGGGGTTGTGAGTTTGAAACCGACTCTGCCATTCTTTCCGAAGGTTGACAACAGTCGTGATCATAGCACCTTACATAGCCTAGAACTACACGGTTTGTCACATAGGCAGCATCAATAAGTGTTCTCTCTCTGAACCAGTACATAACTATAATAGTGTAAGGGGACTAAATAAAGAGCAACACTTGGTCTTTTCCCAACAATATCTTTCTCATGAATCAACTAAGCCCTATGTGTTGGATACTCAAATAAGTCGTCTAACTAAGACGATTCTTTTGAGTACCATTAACATAGGCTTTGAAATGTTTTAAAAGTCATATAAGGATACTCTTCTCATCTACTGATGTGAATATCGTTAACAATCTCAATAAAACAAAAAAAGGTTTACTAACCGTGTCAGATGAAATGAGGTCTTATTTGGGTTCTTAACATTATTTCACTTATCATTTCCATATAAAATAACCAATTAACCGATTGTGAACAAGTCACGACAGATAATTTCACAGCAGCCTGAAATAATACGTAATAGGATATTAAAAATACTTCATTTTTATTGGTGAATTATCTTTCATGACATTTTTAGTGTTTCTGTTCATTCCAATTACTAAATATTTCAAACATCAGCCTGTCGTTCAGTGTAGAAGTTTTGTAGCTCGAGTTTTGTAACGGGTTTATACCAGAAGTGAAATAGTTGTAATTTGATTGGTCGATAGGCTACCAATTGCTTACATAACCTTGAAATGGGTTCATTTATAAAGCGAATTATTATATCATTTGTGCTTTCTGCATATTTATCATTTTCAGATATCCAATTAATACTCGCACTAACCCTTTTTTTTTTGCTTAGCCCGTTTTCAACATTATTTCATTTAAATCAAGGTGACAGAACACTTATTCCTGATTCCTCAGTTAACAAACCAGTACAAGTCTAGGATGTTACCTTGTCCAAGAGCAGTGCACCATGATCGGGCGCAAGCAGCGGTCGAACCCGAAAAGCCCGGTTCCAAGTCTCGAACACCAATCCATCGTCCAAATCGATTTTTTTCATTTATTCATGATTAAGTACATTTCATCTATATTGTTGTTAGTGTTTTACTATTTTAACATACCGTAAACAACATCCTTTTTACGCCGTTAATATTATTGCGTGAGTTCTATCATGTTTAACCCAATATATATACAGTTGTAAGCAACGTGTATATACAAATCAAACGCTGAGCAGCAATGGATACTGATGATGTATGCCAATTAAATTATCGTAGAATGAATTATTCATAACCATGCATTTTCATATATTTCAGGAATGATGGAGGACGCAGACATCTATGATCATTGGAATAACGCCGACAATATGAACTGGTTTAAGGCGATTCGGGTCATAGAGATCACCGGCGAGTCTATTAGACCATTTGTAGAAAAAGAAATTGCGAAGTTTCATCTTGACATCACATCAGAATTCAAACATAGACCTCTATGTGGCAGGTGCAGTTCAATTAACGCCAGCTGTTGCCCCTCGCGTATTTGCAATGACGTAACGTCACGCATCGAATCGGTCCATCGTTTCAGAAAACCTTGCTACAAGAACTCGGATATTACACAATGGTTGTATAATCCTTGAGAAATTGCAAAATGTTACATGCCCCGGAGTAATGATTTTGAAGGAAAGCCGGAGTCTGATATCAATTTTCGAAGCGTACTCAATGTTGTAATCAACAATACACGTTTTCAGACAATCATATCTGCCGTTGATATGACCAACAACGACAATATCTTCTGCCAGGTATTTATTTTAGTTTCTAGTTCTTTATACTCTGATATTTAAAGCACAGCCATGTTTTTGTTACTCAGTAAACCTGTAGGTTCACAATAGTCTTATCATTTGCTCATAAATTGTTTATACAATGATTTTCTTCCACATATTGAAGTAATTATTGAAGTCTTTATTAGATACAATGAGGAAATATGACAAATGAACCTCATGCGATAAACTATTATTTATGGTGTTGAACTGTACGCGAATGTAAACAAAGTATGCGTACTTTTGTATTCACGACTTTAAAGTACAATTGAGAATAATGCAAACAAAGATAAACCTGCACGATTGTGCAGACTAATATTGGTCTATATTATTTGCTATCCATTCATTCTTTATTTCCCTCCCTCCCTCTCCCCGTGTACTGGAGATACATATTGTTGTTGTCTTCAGTTGTCTGTTGTCTCTCCGTTTACCGTCTTAAAACGTGTCTCCTTCATAACTTTTGAACCGCTTAAAGGAATTTCAAGGAACTCACCATATAAATACGTTGTACATGTTATAACGAGATTGATTCAATAGCAAGATATAACTCACCACAAATGTTCACCATATTGAATCGATGTGAAGAGTGCATATTACAATCAGCTATGTCGAAGGTAATGTCATTCTAAAGTGTCAACGGTCATATAACGTTATTTCATTTCCGTTCCATATCTCTTGTATTGCTTGAAGACTTTTGATATTACTGGCCACAAGTGTTCACCATACCAAGATGATGTGCAGAGCCATGTTTCTGACATACTTTTTTATTCAAACATCCTGTAAAAGTATAGCTTACAAACTACCTTAGCGGATATATATATGTATCTGTAGAAAAAAAGAACGCTGTAGTATTTAGTAGTGATCTGTCCATGAATACGTAAGGCCTCGTAAGACATCATAGCTGATCGTATCAAGTGGATGTCTTCAGCCGAATCGGTGTTAAAGAACAAATCAACACACTGGTTTTATAATGGATCGTGGGTTTAAAAATAGTTCTCATTTGCAGACGAATATTTCGAAGCATATATCACAGACAACATTAGAAAACAGTATTGCCAAAGGTGAAATTGCTCCAATGAGCAATTTCTCCGCTTCTTATGGTTTTACAAATATTTTTCAAGAACATTTTTTAAAAAATGGTTCATTTAACAATATTTTTCAGTGTATGTGCCTAGACGTTTTTAAAGTCGTCTGCTTCAGACTTAGGGATGATATCCAACCATTATCACATTACATTGTCCTTATATAAATTGACAAGTTACACATTGTTCCTCTTTGAATAATGATTGATTTAAAACTGACAGATATAACTAGCGATCATAGTATAATGACTTTAGATAATTAAACTTTGTGTCGGCAAAACTGCACGAGTGTCTAATTACATAACATTATATCTTTTTGACACTATTCGAAGGGACGGCGTGCAATAAACCAAGTCATACACTCCAGAAGGTTCCAATTGACAGCAAATGATTTGAATCACTACTGCGATATTTTTATTGACATCGTAAATCAAATCGGAACAGACAAGGCTGAATGTGTGAGGAAGATTGAGAAGGTAACATATTTGTAACACTTTGAAACACGCCACTGTACATTTGAGGTTCGGAACATTAAAAGATAGATCGCGCTTTTATAATATGATTACACAACGATAGTATGCTCATAACAATATAGTCTTCATTATCCATAGACATCTATAATTTGTGTTTGACAAAGTGGCGAATACAGACGTCACCGATCAGACTGCGTACAGGACCAAGTAGATCTATGTTTTCCCTGCTTGCTAGTCCGGAAGATTGATTTTCCGTGGATTAGTTGATCTGATATATAACAACTGAATCACATTGTAGAGTACATTTGGAACGTCGCAAATGTCTTCTGTGACGTTACAACTTGACGTACAGTCAAACTTGACGTTTTACCTTGATATGGGACCCTCTTAGTTATACATGTGACGGTATAATAATTACATTTGGGAAGAAAAGTCATTACTTTATTTGATAGATTCAACATTATGTGAGGTAGATAAACCCTTATATGAGAAGCTTTAATGTATACATGCATCGACACTTTTATTACATGTGCCTATACTTGCAACGACACTTCTATTGCATGTGCCTATACATGCAACGATACTTCTATTTCATGTGCCTATACATGCAACGACACTTCTATTACATGTGCCTAAACATGCAACGACACGTCTAGTACATGTGCCCACTTCTATTACATGCGCTTATACATGCAACGACACTTCTGTTATATGTGCCTATACATGCAACGACACTTCTTTTTCTTGTGCCTATACATGCAACAACACTTCTATTACATGTCCATATACATGCAATGACACTTATATTACATGTGCCTGTTTAATATCATTATGTGAGACTAACTAGCCATTCATCGTAACCTGTGGTTTTTACAACCTGAGTTGAGATCCACTAATTTATGTGACGGTGTCATCAATGTAGGTAACAGAAGCGTCATTCTGTTGATGGATTCATCATCACGTGTGGTAGTTTCGCCTTGACATTTAACATTCTTATTCATACATGTCATGGCATCCTTAAAACATGTTACGGTACTATCATTACATGTGACGGAAAAGTCATTTCGTGTGATGGAGGCAACATTACGTGTGATAGTTTAACCCTTATCTGTGAGTCAACATTAAATGTTTTATTTTGATGTCTGACACAATTTATACATGTGATGATTGTATCACTATTTGTCATTCCATGTGGCGGAGTCAACATTACGTGTGGTAGTTTTACCTTGATATATGACACTTTTGTTTATACATGTGATGACACCTATAACATGCGACGGTTTCATCAGTGTGTGGTACAGACATTTATCTTTGTTATATATTCAGAATAAGTTTGAGGAATATTATTTTCTATGTAACGATTTTGTTCATGACGTGTGATATATATGTATATGTGAAACCTTTCCGCTCACTTTGGGTACATAAGTATGGCCTATTGAATCAGTGATTAACACGCTGAACTATCATTCCAGAGGTCCAGGTTTTGGCATTTTCTGAGATGGTTTTAAAGGGTTCCTAAACAGTTAAGGTCAGGTACGGGTTCTTTCCAGGAAAAAGGCGTCGCTTGTATCAGTACTATACAATGAGCTATACAATGATCACATTACAAAACCAAGCGGTCTCTTCGGAAAGATCTAGGGTATTGCACCCGAAATCCATTGTATCTAAATCTGTCTATTCTAATAACTTGCACCTGTCAGATGAGTGTACATGATAGCGTGTACACTACCAAATGGCAGCTAAAAAGCTTATGCTCTACAATTACATTAGCGAACAAGATGGTAGCAACTCTAAATACAAATAAAAATAGTGAAACTAGCGGAACATGGTTCATATATAGGTATATTAGTCGGTCATATGTAATGACGAAACCGTCACATACAATGCTACTGGGCCTGCACGTCAAGGTGTGACGTCAAATAGGGCAACTTGTGCGTTCGATAAATACACACTCAAACAATTATACTCTCTTTATATAACTGACAATTATTTAACGTTAACTGTTTCTTGAATCCTCATTAGATTCTTACGCATCTATGCAAACCTAAGGATGCATTTGAATGAAAATAAAGTAACAAAACTGCAATACATTTCCATCATACGAAGGCTGATCTTAGAACAAAGCGTTTACCTACAGAATGTTTAAGTACATCCGAAGAGATACAATTATGGATTATTAAAGACAATCATATCAATCGAAAATTAAATTTTATGTTATCCTTATGAACATCTCGTTTAAAGGTCAGAGATACACCGTTATCAATCACTGAAAAGGACATTGATAACGTTAAAGAACAGGCAGCAAGTTATAAAGGGTCGGCAAAAGTTGCAATTGAAGAAGTGAAGAAGAAAGAGAGGAAAGAAAAACTAAAGGGTATCAGAACATTGCATTCATTTTATTTAATTTTTATTTGACATGAACGTTTTATGAAAGGCATGGGCTCCTAGATAGAACCCCGTTTTCTAAGCTAGTTCATTATGCCAAATAAAAGATACATCCTTATGCACACTATGAAGGTCACACTGCTGACAACATCGGTTTGATATTGAATAGTCATACTTATACTTAGGCGAACGATACAGTACCATTTTGGTGCTCTTGGTAAGATTTAGGTTCCATCATTAAAGGTATGAATTACAAATATATTGTTTTGCAAATGTCTCGTAACACTATTTATGTATGTTTGAATTATCTGCATTTATTTGTAACTTCTAGTTTTCTTACCTCGAACTCGCTACTAAATGCAATCTCTTTTGTGTTTTACTGGCTCACTACCTTTACGTGCATCGGTGTATATAACCATGACACAAGGTAAAACAGTGTTTCTGTATTCTAGAATGTATTTCCAGAATACTTAACATAGTAGGGCGTACAGTCGATACGGATGTGTGCATGTTGATTTTGAGATACAAAGCTTGTACACATACAAATCAATCGTAAGCACTTGTCGATTCAAATCCAATTTATGTCTTGTATATGTATTTGTATGATTGGTTTTACTCTAAATCATTTATTTAGAAGCGAAACCTTGCCTAATACTCCAGTCTCTGCTTAACACAAAATGTACTCATACTTCATCTTTTAATTGTGTATCTACCTGGACCTACACCTCAGGTTCATGTTGTAAGTATGTGTTATCATCTTATGAGTACATTGTATATTCGTATCCGGTACAGTGCAGTCATGGTTGAACGATTCTGGTTTTAATTGTACTTGATTTATTTCCTCATGGGGAATACAATGTTACGGCTTCTTTGATGCCCTGTGTCAATTAGATAAAACGTTGAAAGATCATATAGTGGCGTTATTCAGAGAACGTACAAAGACCGACATGGTGCATCCGAATAACCTCCTACAGAATTGGAAAACAGCAGAAGACATGGAAGGTGAAGCTAGATGTGAGTTGACACCCTCCTCCTTTGAAATGATATTTATCATTTACGGTTTGCAAAGTCGATATGCAAGAATTTACAGATCTGTCACAGTATTCACTCAAAACAAATATTTTGTTTTCTCGTCTAACTAAATTTGATTATGCGGTATATAAAGCTTCCTTCCAGAGTGTTGTTTTTGAACTAGGGGTGAACGTCTGAGAGGAACTAAACATGTTCGTCAATCGGCTAGGCATGGATTCAGTGAAACACGCCGTAAGTTAGAGACCCTCAAACTCTTTAAATCCAGATAATTGTGTTCGGAAATGAAGGATTTGGATCACCAGGAATTGTAGAATTGTCACTGACGAAAACGATTGAACATTTCCCAAGCTTAGGTGCAAGAGATTCAAAGAAAAGTTTCGAATTAGTCCCGGTATAAGGCAATACGGGATGTCTTTTGATAAGCCCATACGTGGCCCTTTTTTAATCGGCTTGCTTTCAGCTTCAGCAAGAAGTTTTGAAAACAGTTGTTCAACAGTTACACACCAGGTATCAAGATATATTCAGCTTGTTTCAGTAAAAAACCCTTGTAGTTCGCTTTATAATTAATCATACCTTCGTATAATGTTTTAATGGTATATAAATATATATATATATATATATATATATATATATATATATATATATATGTGTGTGTGTGTGTGTGTGTATTATAACCGCAATATAAAAACCTAGGGTTTTATCATTTTGTTAAACTACGAAAGCAAATTCGTGCCATTATGTCGTTCCACGATACTAGAAAGTTTGTAAAAATCAAGTTATTGTTTGATATTTTAATTCAAATAAAACTTTTTTAAATGTATCATATATCTGTTTATTCCTCTTTCAATACGTAATTGCTCAGTTTGTAGAGTATATTAGGGTTCTATTATAATGTATTTCCGATTTGGCACCGAAATGATTTGATTATATTGATCTATCTTACGAGCTTAAATTCGTAAATATAATTGGTATGTTTGTCAGGTTATTTTTGTGGGCCTTTTTGTGTGTGTTCAACTAATGAATCAGATTCCTATACTGAAGGATGATGTCTGAAATTATAAATATATTCACAATGAACATTTTGAAGAATTGGACGTTGACAGTTGTATGCAAACACGAGAGGTCGTTTACAAGATATTTTCATAATATATTCTTATTGAGTATATGTATTATGATTTATCTCCGTTGCTTGGATAGAATGGTAATGGGTCTATTATTTGAATGCATTGTATGTGATCACTGTTCGTTTTAAAGCATGTATATATATGTTATACTAAATACATCGTTTAATTGCACAACATTGCTTGCCTCGCCTGCTTTCTTAAAAGAGAAAAAGTATTTGCATCTGTATGCTCGCCTATCTATCTGTCATTCCATATGTCTTGATGATATTCCATTGTTTTCCAGTTAAAAGATATAGATGTATCATATTTGTTTAACTCTTAACTTCCACTTAACGAATCTGTTCTGCTGATATCACACTAGCTTAGTGTGTTTAGATATAAACAATGTCTACAAAGGAAGTTCTAATTTCCTGTGACTTAAACAATTCCGGACAAACTGAACTTACTAACTGGTCACTTTGCTGTTTGTGTCAAATAGAAATTTCACTTGTACACCATTCAATGGTAAAGAAGTTAAAAGTCATTAGCTATGACAGACTGATTGTGCTGCTCATTAAATAAAATGGTATCTATCCATATTTACTCTTATTAAAAACGTTTGGTCTGGTTGTGACACAGTAATATGTTAAGGCCGTACATTTAAATTAAAGCCATTACCACATACAGACGCTTGTTCGCATCTGCGGACTACTTTTACGACAATGTTTTTACTGTATTCACGTGTGTCACAATGAAAGTACATGCAACTTCAAGTGTTCTTTCATTGATAGAGTGTGTACATGTTTTTGCATCAATTGTGTTCATGTGGGTAAGGGTTTACCTATTTCTGGTATCGAGTTTGAGTTGTAAATAAAAACAAATCGATCTACGATTCAGCAGACACTGCCTTATAATAAGAGTATTATAATCTATCAGAATTTAATTATTTGTTGTTGTCGTCCTTAAAATTGTTCACATATGAAACAAACGAGCTTACTAGGTCATGATATAAAAATAAAGGGGGGGGATGGGGCGACACGTCACGTGTACATTGACGTGCACTACTTTACAACCAGTGAAGGTCCACATCAGTTACGGCATTCGTACAGTCTGATCAGTATCTTATATACTCACCATCTAGTCGTAAATATACGATTTAACTAGGTAATTGATTGAGATGATAAGGGCCACCACGTCACGTGAACACTGACCTTCAAGGCGTTGAGGTAGTGAATATTCATATCAGTCAGGGCATCCGTACAGTCTGATCAAGATATTCCATCTTCACCAACTAGTTGTAAATAAGGAAGTTTACTAGGTAATGTGTTGGGATAAAAAGGGCCGCCACGTTACGTAAACACTGATCATCAAGGCTTTGCTGCTAGTGAAGGTCGAGATCAGTCAGGACATTCCCTGTTCGCCATCTAGTAGAATAAACGAGTTTATTCAGTAATGGATTGAGATAAAACAAAAACAAAGACGCTACGTCATGTGAACGCTGATCTTCAGGGACTGGTTGTTCAACTTGTTGTTAAATATTACTACCTGTGAGGGCGGAGATCTGTCAGGGCATCCATACAGTCCGATCGAGATTGTCAATGGTCTGCATGAACACTGAATATCAGGAATTGGCTAGCAATTGAAATAAATGTCATAACTTCCGACGTTCGGTTTTCGTTCAAAGTGGCTGGAATATTATCATTGTATGATGGAGAAGTTACAGATAAAAGGATCGTTGCTGACAAGGAAGATCATAACAATCTAGTCTTGAACTATTTCTTAAGAAAGTGTAGAATGAAGTTAAACATTAAAGAATTGAAGGTTTCTATTTAAACTTAAATACGATTGGTTCCGATTCCATTAATATAATTTACAAAAAGGTCCAAGACAGAAACTTTGATCTGGACCGAATAGCATACAGTTTTAACAAATTAGAAGAAAATCCGTTTGGAGAAAAGCTGAGACAATATTTTTTAATTCTCTTCTTGTCTCACATGTCAAGAGCAGACGCATTTCTAACATACTGTTTCATTATGGAAATGTCTCAAGCTTTCAACTTCTTATAATAAGAATGAAGTTCCTTGTTTGGTATTGTTTCCTGAGTTTGCTAAGTTCTAAAGAGTGAGTTCTTTTCAGACAATATTTAAAATCATTTGATGATTATTACAGAACTGAAATTTGTGATCGCTGAAGCAAACCACCTTTGACATGTACTGTTATTTCTCTTTCTAATCCGCATGAAGGTTTTTGTAATGTTTTACATCAATTTTTGTTTTCATCGTGATATGTTTAAATTGAATCGTGGTTGAAACTAGTATATGCGGTAATACTATAACCTAAGATTGAACGAGCCCGTCCAACTGAAAAGTCAAACATTTACATGTCCGAACAGTGTATGTTCAGATCAGCACGTACTTCTGCTCCGTCTTATCAGAATCCACACATGATGTCGTACGCTTCAATCAATCTTGTGTAAGGAAAATGAATGAATGAATGAATTAATGAATGGTGTGTTAAGGCACGTCGACAACTAAGGTCATTTTGGGCGCTTAATAATTTACTTAATGAAATAATCAAACATGAAAAAAGGAAAATGAAACCTGTATATATTTTAATCAGCCTGTACAGATTGATGTACGGTTCAATCAATCTTGTGTAAGGAAAATGCGACCTTTATATATTTGAATCAGCCTGTACAGAAGAAAACTCAGATGTGGAGCTTTACTGTTCACAAAAGTCAACTTATACATTACGAACGGGTTCATGCAATGTGAATTGCTAACGATTAAATCAGAGTGACATTATATATAGAAATCTCAAATATATAAGGACACACAAATCCTGTACTCGTAGTTTAAGCAGATCACATTATCCTATGAAGTAATGGACTGAGAAAAGTACTAGTAGTAAAATTTACATTGTATATAAATAAACATAGATAAAGACGTTTAACATATAGGAACACAAAAAAAAAACAGTATTTGAAGCTGGGTAGAATAAATTGTTGTAGTTATACATTTACCTAGATCAGCCTGCACGTAGGTTTCAATGTTATCATTGAACTATTGGGAATAGATTAGTCGTAGCAATGCATTGAATAAAGGCTGATACTGTACCTGCGTAAATGCTCGTATAATCGAGTCTCTCTATGTACAGCAACCCATGTTAAAATGTTACCACGCTTACAAAACATATATGAACATTAACGCTTTATACATTTTTGGTTTTAATAGTGTATTCAAGTGTCCGCATGTAACAAATTGATTTAACATTGATTTAGAACCGGGAAGTTATTAGAACTTATATCGACCACTTTCGATGTATACGTCATGGAATCAATCACATCCAACTGATATGTTGTTTCACGCCACATGTTATATCACGACGTTTTCTGAGTAGGTTTTCAGAGCTGCTTGACAGTTTATCACCAGTGAGTCGGGGATAGAAATGAACTGTTCGAATTACACCCGGTCTCTTTGTAAGCAATTAAACAACAGTTTAGAATGTTTTGAAACGAATTGTTCAGATAAATAATATGGAATAAGTTGATATAAGAACCGACATTTACGACTCTGATCAGCTTTTAAATACAAAATGTCTGATTTGGATCTTTTTCATTTGTTTAAATGTGATTTAAGCTGTTTTCAACAGTATTTCAGATATATATCCTGGCACAGATGTGTCAATCGTAATGCAATCTGTTGTGAGGAATACACACAAGGGAAAAAAGATTGCTTCCATTTTTGGTATGACCCTGCCGCACACGAGGCGGACGCTCTACTATTACACCATCGAGGTGATGCGTGGGGGAGATCCACTATTCTAAAATAAAATGGGACACGAGATCTTAACAACGAAGCCTTCGTTGTTCCTCCGATTCTCTCTTACATTAATAATTAATGATTAGGGTTTACCGCCGTTTCCAAAAAAAATTCAGTCGTATTACGGTGGACAGTTCACATACCGATGTGTATCCTGGCTTTTTCACACACGAACTCAACATAGAAGTCTTTCCAAGCAACTGGCTGTTTTTCCAAGCAGACAGTCAGTCCATTGATGATAGTTGCATTTACTTTTGTTAAATGTCGGAAACAATCCTGGACGAACTGGGTTCGAACTCATGACCCATATATTGATAGCCCACGTGGCGGCTATCTACTAAGCGACTAGGGCTCGGCTAGTTTCCCACACAGAGAGTGGTTCTGTATAATCTCCGTTACGGGATCATATTAAGTTAAATTGGTGTAAATCGTGGATACAGATCTAGCTTGTTTTGTAAAAGGATTCTACAAAACTACATGTATACGGACAGCGAATGGTCTGATGTGACGTTAAGGATGCACAGTGTCATCTGAGTCTTCACTGCACGCGGATGTATAAAGGCGTGACATCGCTAAACGTGATTCACAGGTATGCTGGGTAGGTTTTCTTGGAGTTTGTATATTTTTTGTCGAATACAATTGTTTTGTTGTGGTAAGACAATGTTTATTAATATATCATGATCCACCACATCGGTGTTGTAATGGTAGGGTGTACACCTTAGGTGCGGGAGACCGCGAGTTCGATCAACGGCCGGGTTATACCAAGAAATGGAAGTAATTTAGTTTGCTCTCTTGCTCGAAGGTTTGTGAGGTTCGCATTACAACATATTTATGCTAACTAAATTTACTTTTTTCTGTTCTAATTTTTGAGTTTATTTCTAACTGCCTTTCTTCTTTACCATCTTTTTTTATATCATATTTATGTCCCCTTCATTTCGTTGTGAATAATACTTGTAAGTTATCTATTGAAACTTAGTTATGACAAAATGATCGCATGTCTCTATTGAATTCCCTACATGTCATTGTAATCTTGACCGTACATGATTGAGAACAATCTTTGTATGTCTGTCTGTAAAACTCTTCATTTAAAATAACCAGTCCTAATTAAACGGTATGTGACCTAAGATGTCAAGTTCGCTTTGAATTATTTAATTGCAATGTGTACCGCTTTAAACAGTTTCTTGGGTAAATGACCCGTACTCTGGGAACCGATTGATCAGTAATAATGATAATCCCACATTAACTCACATTTAACATTATTTCAGCAATATCACTACTTTACGAATACATTCATAAGTATAATAAACGTAGAGACTATCGGAAGAGATGTAACAGAAGAATAACAACCTTTACCTTCATGATTATATTGGTGTTTGGTTGTAGTTTATGTACTTTCATAGTCTAATGCTAAATGTACTAACTATGCCTAAACACAATAAAGATAGAGATACAATAAAACAAAGCAACGTCAAGGTAAAGGAAGCATTCAAACGTTAAATGTTTTAGTGAGTTAAAAACCGTATCCTAAACACTTATGCCCTACGATATGCTTTGTGTCAATGCTTATTATATTATTATAGCTGAAATACTTGTATTGAGTTTATGTTACGACCAACATAGAGTTTATATTCGTCGTAAAGTAGACTGTGTGGGTTTGTAATCCCGTCCTTTACAACCAGTATGACTTAACCTCCTCAAACTTTATCTCAAATATCTTGTTTGCATACCAGCTATAAACAAATATTCGAACATCTCTACCCACAGTGATATCTCGTGGAGATATCATGAATTCGCGTGTAAATCTTGATAACAACTTACAGTACCACGCGCGTCTTTGTCGTCTATGACTTGTTTAACAGTTCCACCCAGGTTCAGGATTTGTATCTGATCTAGACCATCATAGGATAAAATCAGTGTCGATGTCAATGTCGGGAAGACATTCTGACTGTTGCCCTTGGCCTTTCGGACTCGGGACGATAGTTCAAAAGTCAACCCCTCCACCTCTGGACAACAGTTTTGACTGTTACACAAACACCCATTAAATAAGTGTATAATGAGAATGTGTTGCCTTGATGACATGTAAATACTGTTGAAACGGGAGACATAGCAACCAATCCAGACTTGATTTATATGAGGAGGGGCATTGAACTTATATTCATTAGTAAAGGAAATTATTGGTATAATGTTGTGTAAATAGTTGGTTCGAAAGAAAGCAGAAACAAATTGATATGCTAACTTGTCGCAGTGATGATGTTTAAGAACTATTAAAACATAATTAAACTTGTGATCGGGAAATTGAACTTTTCTACTTAATTCATGTCATTGGATGAGTCAATACAATCAAATAAGGAATACGTTTTTAATGTAAGCCGCAATGCAAATATCGTCCTTCATCTGAACAATTTGATCTGCTTATTCACCGGTCACTATTTATACAGTCATTGAAGAACTATTGCAGCATTGGATGTAAGGTTTATATTGTACAGAACAATATATAACACAAACTGCATTGTTCCCAACTTAAAACTTCTAAAGGTCGATTTTCCAATGGCGCTTGGATTAATTGGTATTTAACAGTATTATATCTGTTATATCAGTGCAGATACGGAATCAATTGGGTTGTTCTTTATTTTTAGAATAATACAAATACTCGTTCACTTGTGAAACAGATCTAAGTGATGCAGAGGTAGACGTCGATCGTGAGCGAGGGAGTCCTAGGTTCTATCCAAGGTAGTTCGGTTAGTTTTCATCAAATAATTTTGAAAAGGGTAGGTTTGGGTTTCCGGATTAACGAGAGGGAAATAAGGGTTCGTGTAGGGTAATACCAAAGGGTTTAACATAAACGAGTTTTGTCTTTCCTTATTCACGATCGTCATTATGTGGCTAGCATCATTGTAAACGTACATGTTGCTATTAATGATGTTAACGACGTACGGGATGTAACTGAATTTCTGCTGAAGGCGCAGAAAAACACTCAAATGAACTTCGTAATTTGTAAGAGTGTAGATTAAATGCTCGAATATAAGCAATTGGAACAAATATCAATGATTATACCAAATTAATAATTAATGATATATAAAAGTAAAATTGAATTACCTTATCTAATAGCTAGTCATCGTATTCGAACAATTCTGTTTTCTCCTATGACAATCCGGGAGCGTATTTGTTTATGTGTGAAGTCACAGTTGGTCATGTGGCATAAAGCTTCACTCGTATATATTCGACTCTAATCGTTAAGATGACACAACGTCATAGCTCCACTTCTATTATTGATCTTGGTAATCAGTGCTGAAACCCAACACAAATAATTGACCCATGATGAAAACGTTTCTTAATTTCATTGTTGTGAATTTGGCATATGTCTTATATTGAGAGATCTTTCTTTTATTTTCGGAAAACGCATTGAGTTTCCGTAAATGTACGAGTGTTACCGAGTGTAATAGTATGACAAGGTAACGTATTTATTTAGAATGTTATCTATCCACATTTACTCTTATGCAACACGTTTGGTCTGGTTGTGACATTACACACAGTAACAGGATAGGCCGTAAATTCAAATGTAAGCCTTTCCCACATACAGACGCTTTTTAACGCATCTGTAGCGGATTTATTTTACTTCTTTTATTTTTCGAACTGCATTCAGTTATGTCACAATATATGTTGTTTAAAGTGTTCTTCCAACGATATATAGCATCAATGCAATCAAAAACGTCTACTGCAGATTGCATATGGGAAAGGGTTAACCTATTTATAGTATCGAGTTTGAGCTGCAAATGGAAATAAAATTGATCTACGATTAAGAAGTCACTTCCTTATAACAAGTGTTAACAATCATCATAATTTGATTACAGGTTGTTGTCGTTTTAAACCGTTCGCATATAAAACGAGTTTATTAGGTGATGGGCTGAGATACAAGGGGCCGCCACGTCACGTGAACCTTGACGTTCATAGTGTTGATACCAGTTAAGGTAAAGATCTGTCCGGACATCCGTACAGTATGATTAGGCTAATCCATCTTCCCTCTTCTTCGTCTAGTAGTAAATAAATGAGTTTACTAGGCAATGAGTTAAGATAAACATGGACCACCATATCACGTAAACACTATCCTTCAGGTCTCTACTACAAGTGCAGGTCCAGATCATTCAGTACATTCGTACAGTCTGATCATGATCTTCCATCTTCCATCTTTTCCATCTAGTAGTAAATCAATATGTTTACTAGGTAATGAGTAAAGATAAACATGGACCGCCCTATCACATGAACACTGACTTGTAGGACTTTACTACCAGTGAAGGTCTAGATCAGTCAGGGCATCCGTACAGTCTGATCAGCATCTTTCATCTCCCTTCTTCTTTATCTAGTAGTAAATCAATATGTTTACTAGGTAATGAGTTGAGAGATGAACATGGACCGGCCTATCACATAAACCCAGACCTGTAGGACTTACCTACAAGTGAAGGTCCAGATCAGTCAGTGCATCCGTACAGTCTGATCATGATCTTCCATCTTCCCTCTTCTTCATATAAATGAGTTCACTAGATAATGAAATGAAATAAACATGGACCGCCATATCACATGAAGACTGACCTTCAGGACTTAGCTACACGTGAAGGGCAATATCAGACAAGATCTTCCCTGTTCGCCATATACAATGTAGTCGTAAATAAACGAGTTTTCTAGATAATGGAATGGAAAAAAAAGAGCCGCCAGGTAACGTCAACACTGACCTTCAAGGCCAGCGAAATTTAGATCAGTCAGTACAGTCTGAATAAGATCTTCCTTGTTCTCCATCTAGTCGTTAATAAACGAGTTTTATATGTAATGGGTTGAGATAAAAAGGGCCGCCACGACAAGTGAATACTGATCTTCAGGACTCTTTTACGAGTAAAGGTCCAGATCAGTCAGGATATCCGTACAGTCTTATCAGGATCCCATTTTAACCCTGTAGTCGTAAATAGACGAGTTTATTATTCGTTGAGATGAAAAAGTCTGCCGATGTTCGATCTTCGGACAGACCTACTCATCCGTATGTAAGATTTATCTGACTTTATATAATACTGTTAAATCTAAAACAATCATTTTCTTAAATCACTTCTTACACAATACATGAGATTTCGTCATGTCTACAACAGACGCATTTTGAATACACGGGTTTTATTCGTTTTCTCCGAACTTCACAATTCAGTCTTGAAACATCATTTGTTCAACTATTATAATGTAAGTGTTATGCCCATAGAAACAGAAACATATTTTACAATGTTTTAGACATTGTTTTAAACCATTTCCTACAAACAACTAATCTGCAACAGAAGAATTTAAAAAGTTTTCGGCAAACCTATGGAAAACCTGAATAAGTACAAGTATTATTGGTGCATAGAGTTGAAAACTTTATGGCTAGAGGAAAAAACATTTCCTTTTATCAAATGTAGACTACTGCAAATGCTTCAACTACAGGTGGGAAAGGGTTAAAGACATGGTTTTGAAACAACTAGTCCGATAACATATTCAAGGACCATAATCTTGTTTTATGAGATGTTCTGTAGTAATCTGTTGAAACACTTGAGACTTGCATGTTTTCGTTTTACACAGATAATCAAATGACTAATGGGACCCTTTGCTCTGAAGATATAACAGTGCTTTCCTGTTGTAAAAAAAGAGACACAAGCCGGTATATCATTTAAATGTCTGTACAGTTTAAGTTTAGCGAAATTAATACTGTATATAGTCAAAACAATAAAATAGAGAACCAATCTACTAAGTTCGGTAACCTGCCTTATAAGCTTTATAATTTCAAACCGAGAACCAATAAAAGGCACGCTAAATGTAGTCTGGTTCCTGATAATGTGTTGTGTCTTGATATCTCCAAAGGAAACTCTCTCCAATAACAATTTAAACTAACACTGAATCAGATTATGACCTGATATGTATTAATTCTCTCCATTTACGGTTTTAACTCTTTCTCACATATACACCCTTACTGAGCCTCTGCAACAGACGACTTTTGAAGTAATTGTGGCAATAGGTGAAATTGCTCATACATTGAATTAGCTTAATATTCTCCCTTTACGGTTTTAACCATTTCCCACATACTCGTATATGCCCTTTCTGAGCTTCAGCGGACGACTTTTGAAATAATTGTGGCAAAAAGTGAAATCACTCATTAGGAGAAATTGCTCCAATTGCCACAATAGAGATTTTGTATATGTTTTACTTAATGAAGTCTATCAGGTTAAACATCATTGAAATTAATATGGCAAAAGGAGAAATTGCTCGTAGTGAGTACTACTCAATTTGCCACAATCATTTCAACTTTTTTCAATTATCATACTATCATTTATATTTACTTTTTATATTTTGTACTTGATAATTTCAAAGTAGTCAGCTGCTGATTTGTTTTATGTGGGAAATAGTTAAACTCTTATCAACTATCATGACGTTACAATTTATCATAACCTCTTGTCCTTTTATCTTTAGTCTTTTTGCCACTTTTCATGATCAGTTTAACTCTAAATTATCTCATTCACTTTAATATAGACTCTGTCAGGTTAAATATCCTACATGATACCTAATTCTTCAAATACCGATACCTACATTACTTACTAAAGATTAAATGTGTTTAATGTTTGTGGATTTAAATGTACTCTTTGTTTTATTTCTTCATGTGCAACGAAATGCTACGGCTTCTTTTTGTTTTGATGCTTTGCGTCAAACATTCGTCTTGTACAGTCATTGAAGACCTATTGCAGCGTTTGACGTAAGGTTTTGTTTTTACAAAACAATCTGTAACACAAACTGCATTGTTCCTCACTTTAAAATTTAAGCTCGGTCTTACAGTGGCTTGGATTAAACAGTATTCTATCTCTTCTATCAGTGCAGATCTGGAATCACATAGGTTGGTCTGTATTGTTAGAATAATAAAAATTCTCGTTTACTTATATAAGTGATGCAGTGGTGAACTTCGGTCGCGAGAGGGAGGACTCTTGGGTCGATTCAGGGTTCATTTCCAATTAGTTTTTATCAAATCATTTTGAAAAAGATAGTTTTGGCTGTCCGCATTCGCGAGAGGCAAATAATGGTTTGTGTAGGGTAATACCAAAAGGTTTAACATGGCGATATCTTCCGTTCCTATTACACGATCATCGTTATGTGAAAAGTATCATGAATGAAACATCAGTTAAAATGTACGTTATGCTGATATTGAATCTAAGGAAATACGGGATGTAACTGAATATCCAATAAAGGCTGTGTAAACTCACTCAAACTAACTTCGCAATGTGTAGGAGTGTATATGAAGTCGACATTTGTTTGTCTGGAAACACTAGGCATACCATTATAACTAACCCTACGACACGATATCGTTCTAGACTCGGAATTCGAGCTTTTCTGTGCTCGAATATAAGCAATTGGAATAAAGATAAATGATGTTACCAAATTATTGTAAATGAATTATGTATACAAATATAATTCATTTACCTTGTCTAATAGTTAGTCATCGTATTCGAACTTTTTTTATCTCCTCTGAACATCAGGAGGCGTATTTGTTTATGCGTGAAGTCGCAGTTGGTCATGTGACATACTGCTTCAATCGTATCTATTCGGCTTTAATCGTTAAGCTGACACAGCCTCATTGCTCTTCTAAGTTTTATATCATTACTCTGAGTAATCAGTGCTGAAACCAAACATAATCAATCCACGCAAGATAACAGTGTTTTTAAAGATTGGCAGATGCTTTTTATAGTTTTTCTGAAAAGCGAATTATGTTTCCGTAAATGTAGGAGATTTACCGATTGAAATAGTACATCACAACAATGTATATATTTATAATTGTATCTGAATACATGTACCCTTATCAAAAACTTCTGTTTATTTTTCGATATTACCAGTATTACATGTCGTGAATTAATTTTGAACCATTCCCTTTCACACATACTGACGCTTTATGAACAATATTGCGTTTGTCACAATGTGTTTATGGTTATACAATACTTGTTCTTTCATGTATAGAAAGTCTCAATGTATGTGCATCATTGTGGTAAAAGTCGTCTGCTTCAGATTCTTTGTATGTGGGAAAGACAACGTCGTCTCTATATAGAAAAGGGTTAACATACAGGGTAATGGTTTAAGATCAAATGGGCCACCACGTCACATGAGCATTACCCTCACAGTGAAGGTCTAGATGAGTCAGGGCATCCGTATGTAGTCTGTTAAACATGTTACCATGTTTTCTATCTAGTTTTTGATAAACGAGCTTCCTAGGTAGTTGGTTGATATAAAAGGGTCACCACAACACGCGATCACATGACTTCGGGACTTTTCTAGACCAGTCAGGGCAACCGTACAGTCAGATAAGAAACTTCCCTGTTTGTCATCAAGTCGTAAATATATCAGTACGACCAAACAGCTATGATAACAAAATTGTACTATTTGATTGCAATTAAAATTACTGTTATAACCCCCGAGATTCAGTTTTCGTTTATTCTTGCTCATAAATATCAGTGTGTATATAAAGAAAATGTAGCGATACCATAGATATAGAAGTTTAAGATATGGTAACACTAGTCTGAGTCACGCAAAAACAGATACACACATTTCAGACTGATTTACAGAGCAGGCCTTGACAGACCTACTAATTAAACCAAGTTTTAAATAACCATTTCGAAGACAATCTAAAACATTCATATTAAAGCACTTTCTACACAGTACATTGGGTTTTGTCATGTGTACAACAGACGAATTTTAAATATAATGTTTTAAAATGGACAAAGAACTTGAAGGGCTTATGTTTTATTAAGTTTAACATTTACTCAAGTCTAACGAGTATCTTCTTTTCCGACAAAGTATTTAATATACCATAAAGAAATGATATTTGTGATCGTTGAAACGTACGACTTTTCGATGTAACTGTTATTAACGGACAATGTCAGTCCCTTTCGTGCCAATATTTCAAATCTGCTTTAATATTGGCTAGTTATTTAATTGCTGTAGTCTAACGAGTATTTTCTTTTCCGACAAAGTTTTTATTATACCTTACAAAACTGATCGTTGAAACAGACGAGTTTTCAATGTAACTGTTATTAACGGACAATGTCACTCCCTTTTGTGCCAATATTCCTCATCTGCTTTAATATTGGCTATTTATTTAATTGCTCGAGTCTAACGACTATTTTCTTTTCCGACAATGTATTTATTTTACCATGACAAACTGATTTTTATGATCATTGAAACAGACGACTGTTCAATGTAACCGACAATGTCACTCCCTTTCGTGCCAATATTTCTAGTCTGATATATGTTTGGCTGTTTTTTAATCAATGGCTATTTTCTTTCGTGAAAAAAAACTTGAATTTGAGCTCAAACTAAAAGCTAAGTTATTACAAACTATTCCACGGGAAACGTTACACATTGGCATTTCCGTCCAGCGTAGATTCAGATCAGCCTTCACATGTGCTCCGCCTGTTGTTTAAAAAATATTAGAAGGGTAAATATACTAATGAATTCTGTACATTATTAGTTCTAACAGTATTTTATATATCGACAATGATTTATGAGTCAACATATTTTCCCCGCAATACTCAAAAAGTGCCTATATGGATGAAACCATTCATGACAAATGTCAGGCATATGCTATTTACACATCGTCGGTCTGCCACAAACCTCCGAAATCCATGTAAGTAGGTTGAATATATGGTGTTCAAATCTCTTGATGGACGGGTTATGTCCTTGAGATATTTCCACACTAACGGCACGGCACGGCACGAGTTTTAGATGATATATATCTCGATACAATAGGACATTGCTTGTACTTTTCAAATGGCTATATCTAATGTTACTCTAATCTAATCGTTTAGCAATGTATATTACATGAGAAATGTCGTGGGAATATGTACAAGTAGGCTTTTGTTAGCAGTCTAGCTCCACATCAGTCCTTCTTTACAGACTGATAAATATATATATACTGTTCACGCATTATGTATCCAAGCTTGTAAGAAGCTCCCGTCATCATGTCTAGATTATGATAAGTCGACTGAACTGAACGAACCTACACTGTTCAGAAATGTAAATGTGTATTGTTTTCCCTTGGACTGGCCCGTTGTATTTTAGCTTATACGTTTAGCTCATATGCTTGTTTTATCCACGATTAAAAAATAGGTAAATAAATACTAATTGATGACATAAATTACCAGTCTTAAGGCAGATGAGAAATAGTGAAGGGAAAGGGAAGCACTTAACCTATAGTATCGTTCCGTTTCCTTCATATATACAACAATATTATCATTTGATAAGTCTTAACCTATGTGTATATCTGTTTGTGCGTGACTCCGCCTAGAGTTGCTGTTTATATTTTATGCTTGTCTATTTATATTATATTCCGTCTTATAATAACGATATTATTATTTGATCAGTCTAGAAATGTGTGTATCTATTTATGCGTGACTCCGAGAGGTGTTTCTATAGTTTAAACTTTAATTTCTATATCATCGCCCCGTTTCCTCTATATATACAACTATTAATTTATCAGTCTAAACAGATGTGTATCTATTTGTGTGTGGCTCCGATATGTGTAAGTCTAGCTATATAATCAAAATAAGACATTAATTTCAATCGCGATCAAATTGAATATTTTTGTAATCACAGATGTTTTGTTACATTGATACTACTACTAGATGCCGACCATTGAAGATACTGATAAAACTGACTGATCTATGCCTTCACTGATAGAACAATCTGAAGGTCAGTGTTCACGTGACGTAGCGACCCTTTAAATCTCAACCCATACACGGAAAACTAATTTATTAACAAATAGATGGCAAACATGGAAGAACCTAATCAGACTGTACGGATGCCCTGACTGATATGGACTTTCATTGATAGCAAAGTCACGAATGTCAGTGTTCACGTTACTTGGCGGATATTATTTATATCAACCCATTACATAATAAACTTATTTATTTACGACTAGATGGCGAATAGGGTAGATCCTTATCAGATTGTACGGATGCCTTTACTCATCTGGACCTTCACTGGTAGCAAAGTCACGAAGGTTAGTGTTCACGTGACATGGTAGCCCTTTATATCTGAACGCATTCCCTAATAAATGTGTAATAGATGCGAACAACTTAAAAGCAGCAACAGCACGTAACTCAAACTCGATACCATAAATAGGTTAACCCTTTCCCACATGAACACAATCTGCAGTAAACGACGTTGAATACATTGATGCAAACACAAATGGACACTCTCTGTCAGTGAAAGAACACTTTGAGTTACTTACATTGTGATAAAAATGAATACAGTTAAACACAATGAGGTAAATGAAGTCCGTTGCAGGTGCGTTAAAAATCGTCTGTATGTGGGAAAGGCTTAAGTTTAAATTTACGGCCATAACCTATTACTTAGTGTTATGTCATAACCATATCAAACGTTTTTGAAAAGGGTACATGTGGATAGATAACATTCTAAATATAAACATTGATGTATTATTCTGTTACACTCGGTAACTGTCGTACATTTACGGAAACTGACTTTGTTTTCCGAATAAAAAAGAACACAGCAGTTGACATAACATTATTATCGAGCGTGAATTATGTTTCTTGGGTTTCAGCACTGACTACTACGAATAATTATACAATATCAGCTATGAATGAGATTGTGTAATCTAAACGAGTAATGCACCATGTCTCATGTCCAACTGCGACTTCACACATAAACAAATACGCCCCCCTGATTTTCAGAGGAGAAACGAAAAATGTGCAAATTCGATGACTAGCTATTAAACAAGATAATTGAATTATACTTGTATAGATACTTCGTTTTTATTAATATGGTTATATCAAGTATTGCTAAATGCTAATATTCGAGCATGGAAAAGTTAAGTTCGAATTCCGAGTCTGGAACAATTTCATGTCGTGGATTAAAAAGAAATCATCTTCCATAACAAATAGTTGTCGACTTGATATATACTCTTACATACTACGATGTTAGTTTGAGTGGGTTTTAGCCGGGTTCAGCATATGTTTAAGTTCATCTCGTACTTCCTAAAATGTATTAACAGCAATGTGGTGTACGTTTTAACTGATGTATCATTCAGAATGATATCAAATAACGATGATCTTGAATTAGGAAAGGCGGAAACCGTCCATGTTAAACGCTTCGGTATTACCGTTCACGAATCCGTATTTCCCTCTTGTTAATGCAGAAAGCCAAAACTACCTTTTCAAAATTAGTTGATAAAAGCTAAAAGGGTTGGAACCATTGTGTGACCCTCTATCATCAATTAGATTTCCCTCTAGCCATGTTGATTGGTGGAGAAACATGTCCGCCAGGGGGCGGGACTGTGTTGCATTGTATGGCTATAGTGAACATATCACAAATCTTCTGCTGCAAATGTATCGGCGGATTTCCAAATAATTATGTTTAAATGTTCTTTGGTTGACCCTCTATCAGATTCCTTTAAGCCATGATGATTTGTCAAATTGTGTAGCTGCCAGCTGTATATCCTAGACTATGAGTATAATGTAATGCTATCACGTGTGATCACAATCACATTTGTCAACAACGTGAACCAATACAACCTAACTAGTACTCGTGTCATTCGGTTGTAATAATCCCAAAGTTAGAACCAACTCATCCCTAAATTCGAACGCGTTACCTTTAGAACGAGAGACAAGAGGTCAACGCTCTCGACTGATCCATTTTCCCACACTCTCAGTCAGTTTGAGGCTTGGGCTAGACAGCAGATATGTTAATCCCGTAGACCTGACACTGTTCTGACATATGTTGGGATATATAGAATTCAAAACATTACCACTCAATATTCGGTCCTTTCTTCGTAATAGAGAACACTTAAGTAAAATAGTGTTCGGAATCAAGATTGTTGTATTAACAGTTGATTTGTTACATGTCTGCACTGTTTATCCATCCAGGCATTATGCTATTGGTGCAGGAAAAGTGTAGTATTATGACTGGTAATTTGGTGTCGCGATAAATAATACCGGTAGTACTGACAACCCACCCCGGAAAGCCAATGCTATAACTACAATAATATTAAAAGTACCGTCTATTTAACTGGCAATTAGTCTTACCGCGTCAGGCGAAAATGATCCTTTATATATTACATTCAGGGGTAACTTTGTGACGCACTTTAGGCTATGCTTCTAATAAGTATAGTTAGTAGATGTCTGACATATATACTATCAAACTAAAAGGTAGTGTCTGGCGATTCGGACCATTGTTATAATGCGGCTTTAACATCAAAGGATAAACAAATGACACAGTCAGGGCTATATTTTTAGTTATTACTCTGTAGATAGCTTTGTCAAAAGACAATAATTGTTTTGTTGAGTATGTTTATAAGTATATGTTCCTTAGAGGCTGCACTGTTCGCAGCAGTAATAATACCCGACACTATATCTCAACGGAATCGGCTCAGTTATGCATACAAGATATACTATTTAATGTGAAACATCAATTGTTATTTTCTTGCTTGACTGACAAGTTCCCACATTTTGTTCTTAACGAGAGATCATTTTGTGATACAAAGATATTGTATTTTGGGGTTGCCTTTCCTTTAATTAAGATTACAATTTAGTTTATCTCAGGTCGAAATGCTATGTTTTAGTTTAGGTTCGTTCGATGTCTTCCTTTATCTTTTAGCGGAGCTCTCACAAAAGTCCTCAAACCGTTCGAATCCACAGCATAATATGTCCACACTACCTTAATATAGATAAATGTATAAACAACATCTCCTAAACCGTTGGTTTAATTCTAAAATAGTTAAATACAAATGTACACTTTTGTATATACAACATTTCTGATGCAAGGGACTTGGGAATCACCTTTGCAATATCATAAATAACGTCATGCATTAATATATTATAAATGAAAAGACTTGAAATAATTTTGGCAGTGGAAGTAATTGCTCAATATGAGCAATTGCTCTTTATGTCACAATGTATTCAAAAGTCGTTTGTTGTAGATGCATCAAAATGCGTCTGTAAGCGGGAAAGGATTAGATAAGATTTAAATGTCAATTTATGTTTAACCAAATGTGTATGTATGGTACATTCCTTTAATAAACGCCCAGAACGATTTCATTTGAGTCACTTAAATGCTATCAATCGTGGACAAACTGACTGTTTTGAAGGGCATCACATTACCGAAAACTGCGGTATGAAAACAAAATCAGTATATATCAATGTAGGAGGATATCAACAGTCTTAAAAGGAAATACAAATTTCGTTGATTCTATTGTTGAACGTTGAAGACAACGTACTAAAGTTTGAACCAAAGTATCTCTATCGTTAAGGATGTTTCTATAACGTGACCCGCATACCTTAGATAGACTTGTTTCCTTACAATCAATACAAATAGACGATGGTTTAGCGCCGACAAGTTCTGCAATCAGATGTTGAAGTTAAGGTTAGACAAGCAAACAAATATACGTAAGTCATTGACCCTTACACATATACAACTAATCTCAGATAGAAGTCTTTGAATATATCAAGGCTAAAATATAGAAGCATGCTATTAAAAAAATATAATAATCTAACAAAGTTAAAATACTTGTGACAAAATGGGAAATGTGTAATTGTAAATTATCATTTTGCCACAATGTCGGATAAATAATTTTACTTTCATTTATAGGTATTTTATCTCCTTGGCAAGTTGCTTTACAATTTTATTTTTATTTGTTTTAGTTTGTTTATTTATAGGACTTATAAAACCTGTATGGATATGAGTAGGCCTTTTTGTATTTGTTGCGTATGGGGATCAAGATTGACCTGTTCATACACACCCAGCAGGCACACAACGTTGTTTCAGCGTTGTTTCAACGTTGAAATATAGTCAAGACGTCGAACAACGATATTACAACGTTGAAACAACGTCGAAGATACAACGTTGAAATAGTTGTCATGCTGACGATGTATCAATGTTCTCACCGTTGTTATTGTTTACATGTTTTTACCAGAGACATATAAACCCCATCTCTGTGTTTACCTTAAAAGTTTTAATATTCATTCTTGCAATAGGATACAGTTGTTTGGTACACACACACTGATAAACATGTGTTGTAAATGCCGTTTGGAAATTTGAATTATAACTGTGACGTAATTGTTTTAAATGACGTCATTCACGTGCCACGTACGTCATAGTGCAAGAGGGAAACAGATCATATTATTGACAGGGGAATAGTTCAATCCTAGACGATAGCTTTCATGTAAAACAGCTACACATAACAGATAAATTTGTATTTATAGTGAATCAGGTAATAATATATTCATTATTTGTTTATTTTGTTTCAATACACACTATATTAACGATTTTCTTCAAATTCTGTTTGGTATTGGATCTAGTGATGTTTACAGTATATCCCGATACGAAATTGTTTGTTTTTTGGTTCGTACCAAAACATTTTCGTTCCACCTGCTTGATCCAATTTCAAATTATTGTATCATACTAGTTTTTCCACATTAGTTTAAATGTGATTTCAAAATATCTCGTTATTTTAGGTTTGAATATGAGTGTAGCCTTTTTTTTTGGGGGGGGGGGGGGGAGGGAAGTGGGGTAAAGACATAAATGTTGATGAATTTTAATTGATTTTGAGAATAGGAAATAGTTGGTTAAATTTTACATTTAGGTCAGACATGGGTGGCAACATCCATTGTAATTATTGCATAGCTTGTCCCAGAGCCTGTAATGATAAGTGAAATGTTATCAGGGTTCGACATCAACGGGATACCGTGATCCCGAGGATCGTATATTTTATTGAGGAATCTTTCATCCCACTGGCTGGCGAATCTCTTTTTCTTACTTTTGTTCTTCCCTTTAATTATATAAGTATTACAATACCAAGTTTTGTTGCGAAAAACAGTAATAAATAGAATGACCAATGAATTTGCATTTCCGGCTTTGATAATAAACATAAGCAGATCAAGTATGAAGAACAAGGTCACACTCAAAATAGCAGTTCAAAAATATTACATTTGCCATTATTCTTTCGAGAACACAGACACTCCAAGAAAAACACTCCGAGAAAGACACTCCAAGAATGGACACTCCGAGAACGGACACTCCAAGAGAGACACTCCAAGAAAGACAAACCAAGAACGGACACATCAGGAAAATCCAAATACAGACACTCCAAGAAAGACACTCCAAGAATGGACTTCCAAGAAAGGACACTTCAGGAAAGAAAAAACAAGGACGGACAAACCAAGAACGGACACATCAGGAAAATCCAAATGCAGACACTCCAAGAAAGACACTCCAAGAACGGACACTCCAAGAAAGGACACTTCTGGAAAGAAAAAACAAGGACGGACAAACCAAGAACGGACACATGAAGAAAATCCAAATACGGACACTCCAAGAAAGACGCTCCAAGAACGGACACTCCAAGAAAGGACACTTCAAGAAAGACAAACCAAGAACGGACACAACAGGAAAATCCAAATACGGACACTCCAAGAACGGACACTCTACCCTTGGGGAAAATGTTTGAAAACACTTTTTCAATGATTTCTGCGCAGGAGTCGCATGGAGCTGAAATCAATTGAAATCAATCGAGATTTATTCCGAAATGAAAACGCACCTATTAACTGATATCATTTTGCACTGAATTTTTGGCGGGAAAAATCGAAGGTTTGAGCGGAGTCCAGTTTACACGTTCTCGGTGTCGTCAAATTATATGTTTTGCAGGTTTGGGTTTCATGACGTGACGGGCATCTTTTTGATGCAAAGTCTGTCACCCTGAACAATACGAATATTTACAACCCGTTTGAGGTGTCGCATCTGAAGTGGAGATAACCTAAAGTGGTAGATTTAAAAGATCACGTCTACGGGGTTTCAATTGTATTGTATTGTATATATTGTATTGTGTATATATATTGCGCATTCAACAAGAGAACATTGCAGTTATATAACATATGATAACACAAGTATCACCGACATACGGCAAAAGTACAGCTGCATAAGGTATGCTCCAACTAAGGGGGCACAAACGGTATATACAAAATCATAGCACGAAAAGATATACAATACTTTTCAAGAAGAAAACAATCACATTGCTAGAAACGTCTCTCTCATAGTTCAGAAATGAAATTGATTTTCTTTCCTAAAGTGTCCTTTCTTGGAGTGTCCGTTCTTGGAGTGTCTTTCTTGGAGTGTCTGCATTTGGATTTTCCTGATGTGTCCGTTCTTGGTTTGTCCGTCCTTGTTTTTTCTTTCTTGAAGTGTCCTTTCTTGGAGAGTCCGTTCTTGGAATGTCTTTCTTTGAGTGTCTGCATTTGGATTTTCCTGATGTGTCCGTTCTTGGTTTGTCCGTCCTTGTTTTTTCTTTCCTGAAGTGTCCTTTCTTGGAGAGTCCGTTCATGGAGTGTCTTTCTTGGAGTGTCCGCATTTGGATTTTCCTGATGTGTCCGTTCTTGGTTTGTCTTTCTTGGAGTGTCTTTCTTGGAGTGTCCGTTCTTGGAGTGTCCGTTCTTGGAGTGTCTTTCTTGGAGTGTCTTTCTTGGAGTGTCTGGTTTACCATTCTTTCCTACCTAATTCTTGGTCATATTATTCTTCTAGGAAGCCTTTCCAAATTGCACGGAGGCAAAAACGAGGGATGTGATGTCCAAATACCTGAAATATGCGCCAGAAAGAGCCGGATGAGGAGGCATAACTTGAACAATGCAATGAAAGAAGTGCAGGAACTGTTACCAGTGTTTCCCCGCACCTTTTTGTGAATGGGGCCAGTACCCTTGGAATTGTGAAAATAGTGACAAATGCCTGAACTTGTGAATTTACGATAGTATATGTCAATCAAGGATTTTAGTTAGGATTGATGGATAGTGAATAAACTAATTGGCTATCATTTTTACTGGTTTCGTTGCATTGTGGCGCTTCTAGTATTATATAAATGTATCACAAATTAAATTTGTCCTCGGACAGAATAGACCTAAAACTTCTTGTGAGAATAAAACACAAGAACCATAATTTTTTTTGTCGTTTTTACACTCTCCATTGATATATAATTACCGATTTTAGCTCGACTTTTCTAATAATTTGAGAGCTATTACAGTTATTTGTGCGATGACGTTGCAATTCTGGTTAAAGTTTTGCATGCAAAGCTATTTCTAAAAAAAAAAAAAAAAATGCTATTGCTTTGAAACTTCACACACTCATTGGACATCATCAAATATATTGAAAATATAAAGTGATTGTCTATATGTATATATATATGTTTATATGGTTTGGGTTTAACTTTTTTTTTCAGATATGATCGTGGTGAGGGTCTTAGTACACTGAATTCGAACTATTATTTATATAACCCTACTTCTATGATTGCTCTAGTTAACCTCGTCAATTGTATGTTTTAAATTACTGTTAAATTCACAATAAACTTTCTATGTGTTAATATGTGTGAAAAATAAAACCATTGGTGTATCACACTGCATTTGTTTGTTCGCCGAGCCTTGGTAGTGACGCTAGCTGTCAAGGGTTGTGAGTTTGAACCCCAGCTCTACAAACATTCTTTTCGACGTTTGACAAAAGTCATTGTGACAAGCTTTATTGGTCTTCCACCAATGGGCTATCAGTCTATGTAGAAAAGCAGCCAGGTACCTGGAAAGAATGTTGTATGAAGTACTGGTGTGAGAAAGTCGAGAAACATATGAGTAGGTGAACTGGCCACCGTGATATGCCTAAACAATTGTTGAAAACGGTGTTAACAACCAATCAACTGAGCAAAAACTGACTTTGGACAAAAAACTCTTCGATGGGGTACAAACAGGATTTGCTTAAACAAAGTAATGTTGAAATCCCAACCCCTATTCAACTCTCAAATCCAGACATTTTTC